>JAQHUG010000615.1:287593-304971 GCA_028555095.1 Dicrostonyx torquatus
GGGGTGTAGGTGGAGAGAATGGGAGGAGGGGAGGGTGTGGGAATTTGGATTGGTATGTAAAATGAAAAAAAATAGTTTTCCTTTAAAAATAAAAATAAAAATTAAAGAAATAAATCTCTAAAAGAGATATATTTTGCAATCTGAGTTTAATGTTAAGTGGAAAAATGTGACCACGGACAGCTTTGAGTTTAAAAGCAACTCAGGAAATGTCGGTCTGAATGTGATGTTTTAGGGTGCATTAAAATATTTTATTTTGTTTATTTTTTATTTCAATTTAACCACAGATTAGTGTGTTATAAAATTCTATCTAAATGAGTCTGAAAGAATTATTTCAGTATTCATAAAACCTCTAAAATAAGACTTTGGGGTTGTACTATAATTGAAAGTTCTTATTTCCACAAAGTAATGGCATGCGAATATGGGGTGCTTACAATTTCCACCATTAGTGAGTGTTAGAGTAGCAGTCTGCCTAACATTTTTACTTATTAGTCTTAAAATTTTTGTTGAAATCAATTTGAGATTGGGAACATTGCCTCTTGTTAAAACATAAAATGGCTTTAATTTAATCCTTTAAAATGTTGTGAATTCCAAGTTTGTAATAAAAATAAGTAGGTAGCACATTTGCACAGTTTTTATGTGCCCTACAGCCCCTTTGTGAACTCATTAGCATCTTCCACTAAAGGGATCTATGTCTTGTGGTTGGCATCCATTTACAGAGTTTAAAGTTTTGTATATGTAATAATTCAAGAATTAACTCCTCAGAATGTACTGAAGGTTATCATATGTGGGCATAGATTTGGACCTTAGATTGTGCATTGTGGTGAAACCTATTCTGTGGTCCTGGACACAGAGCTCACGTCTCAGGCTTAGCCGCAGGAGCATTCAGCTGCTGACCGGCCCATTTGAAGAAACTTTAAAGTGTAAAGAAATTATCTTATAAGGATGAAACATTACTTCTACAATTCCTTTCAAATTTTCCCTTTGAGCAGATAAACCAGATCACAAAGAACTTGAGTAGTTTAGACAGAGTACTAAGTTCATTTAAGACACAGCCAGGAACAATCCGGGATGTCATCAACGATCCAGACTTCAACTCATTCACCATATCTTGTTTTCTATCAATCTCCCCATGTTGCTGTGAAAAATATATGCAATTAAGTAAAGAGACAAGTATCTAAATAATTAACATTTTAAAAAAAAGTTTTATTATCTATATCAATGGCAACACTTTCAGAAGAAAAAAACTAGCAAAGATGGAAAAAAATCAATTTCTTTTCAGTTAGTTTCTTGCCGTTTTGTTCAGTTTATAGACAGATGGCTGGGAAATATAGACGACTCTGCCATATTACTGCATGTTACTAATCTGAATGTTTTCAGTGGCTATGCTGGTCCTGTTGGTCCACAGCACTGCTCACTTTGACATATAGAATACAGCTATCAAGTTGTTAATGCATTTCCTCTTCAGACACTTATGATCTTAAAATTTTGCTTTGGATTTTCTTTCTGATATTATAATGCCAATGCCCATCTCATTCTAGATGTCACCTTTCACAAGGGCTATGACATTCATGTGTTTGCTTCATATTCACGCCACTTTGGTGCAGGTACACAGAGTGTCTCAGAAAAACATTTAAGTGTCTCCATAGTGAGCCTGAGACCAGAGGGCAACACCATACCCTGGCTCAATAAAACTAAACAATAAGTCCTGGGAAATAGATTTCCTCTTTCATTTTTTAAAACAGTGACTACTTATTTATGTATGTATTTATTTATTTTTCAAGGCTGAAAACTGAACAGAGTGTGTTGCCCTTGCTGGAAAAGTGTTCCATCACTGAGCATAACCCCTATGCCCAAGAGATTACTTTTTAAAACCTAAAAATTGATTTTATTTTTGTAAATCTGAGCCACAATATCATAGTAGAATTTAGGAAAAATTCCAATCAATAGCTGGTAGAAAGCCAGGGTCTAATCTAATTTGATAGTTTGATAATGTGGTTACTGCCTTTTGAAGTACAAGATTCTGATACTAAAATTCTAACAAGTAAAAGTTTTCATAATGGGTCCTCATATTTTAAAAATATTTATTATGCGGTGTATTTATGATTCTAGGGATCTAACACATTATATTTCTAGTTAACATAGTCAATTTTTATTGTAGAGCTAATTTCCCTTTTTAAATAAAATAGAAAAAGAGCATGTATTCAAAGAGAGCAGTGTGGCTCAAATTCCACCATTTCAAAATAACTATTTCCAATATTTTATTGCTTTTCACTTTTAAAAAAGATGTATCTGTGACTTTTCATGTGTACAAAGTTACAATCAAATTTTAATTATATTTTTAAACCTCAGGTTTTATTTTCATGTATGTTCAAGGGGAAAATGCTTTCTCATTCAAAGAATGCAAAATATGATTCCAAATATTTATTCCTCATACTCTCCTCTAATAATATGCACGTACATACAATTATTTTCACAGGTAAAGATGGAAACGTGTGTGTGTGTGAGTGAGTGATTTCCCCAGATTCTGCCCTCTAATCCTTTGTCCCTATGTAGCTAACATTCTAGAAAATCACCTCAGAGACAGGAGTGAGAATGAAGTACACTGCACTTCAGCTTGCTTTCAACACAAATCCGGTCTGCTGTTGGTGCCACAACACATTTGTAGAAGCCAGGCTCTTCATATTTAAAAATATAGAGCTCATATGTTTTTGAAGATTTTGTTTACTTGTGTATGTGTACGTGTATGCACGTATTAGCGTATGCTCATGAGTGTGCAGGTGTGTAGAGGGATGGGTTGTGCAGAGGCCAGGAGATGACATTAGGTCCCTTGGAGCAGGATTGACAGGGGTTTGCAGGATACCAGACTTATTGTATGAGTGCTAAAATTTAAATTCCAATCTTCATGATTGTGCAGCAAGTGCTCTTAGCTGCTAAGTTGTCTCTTATCTCCTTCGTTTAAATATTTGGTGTATTTTGTATGTGCATGTGCCCATGCACATGGAGGCCAGAGCTGGCAACAAATGTCTTACTCTGTTGCTGTCTACATTATTTTTTTTGAGACAACATATCCACCTGAACTGGAGTTCACTGGCTTGCTTGAAAGTTAAGAAAAGGCATGGGTGAATTTATTATAATTATGTTCATACTAAAATTATGATAATTATTCCATGAGAAGGAGAGGGCCTTCCAAATTAAAGGAGAAAAATAAATGAAATAGAAGCAAATCACAGTATACCAGCTAGTCCAAAGCAAAAGGAGCTGATGTGGAATTCCCCTCTGCATGCTATGAATATGTTTTATTGCCATTGGTTAATAAAAAAGCTGCTTTGACCAATGGATTAATAGACTACAGCCAGGCTGGAAGAGATATCTATAGAGAGTAGGTGGAGTCAGAGAGAAGCCAGGTGGAGGCAGGAGACTGATCCTGGACAGATACTTATATGTAAGCCACAACCACGTGGCAATGCACAGATTAATAGAGATGAGTTAATTTAAGATATAAGAGTTAGCCAGGAATATGCCTAAGCTAAGAGGGCAAGAAGTGTTTTATTTAATAGTTTCTGTGTGGTTATTTTGGGTCTGGGTGGCCAGGAAACAAGAGGTCAACACCAACAAGTGGCAATAACTCATTTTTTAAAGAGAACGTCTTATTTTTTATGGCTACAAGTGTTATTGTTCTTTCATTCCATGAAATCAATCGCAAATAATTTAATTTAGACAGGGAATTTGTCAATTAAATTTTTTCAGATATTAGGAAATAGATTGACAGTAGCCATCAGCATTCATTCTTACGTTATTATTTTTTAAAAAATAAATTATTTCAGTATATCTTCCAATATTTTTTATCATTATTACTTATGGGGATTATAGAATATGCAATATTAAGTTAATTAAAAGTGATTGAGCAATCTTTGTGTGTGTGAATTTCATGTTTGGTTCTAGTTGGAGCATTTTTGGTTTATTTAAGTGAGGAAACTTGGGCACTGGATGACAGATCTTGGATAAGATGCCATTGCTTCTGGTACCCATCTTACCCATACATCATGCGATCACCCTTGTCTTTTCAAGATGAATACCCATCAAAGTTCACAACCAAGCAATGAAGGTGAGGAAGAGTGCCACTGAGTTACAGACCATACAAAGGGAAAGGTTAGGGTGTGATGTGCGACATACATTTAAATCAGTATCATAGACTTCTGTATTTACGTCACCTGTGTGCATTTAGGTGACTGTGCACAAGAAGATTTCAACATATTTTAATGTAATATTTTGAATTTTATAGCAAATGTAATACTTTAGATAATATAAAGTGAGATTTAAACAACATAAAGTGAGATAGAATTTTATTCCATCAAGTAGGTCATGCAGTTGAAACAAGAAATGAGGTGTTACTTCAGGAAGAGACAAACTAATGTTCCTCATGTGTAATTATAGAAAGATAATTGTGTCATGCCTTACACTGAGCTCCAGGGTCCACTGGACGTGTATTTAACGTAGGTGTACACTCCTCTTAAGTGCTCTCAAGGAGGGAAGCATTCACTGGCCTGAGACCAAAGAGTCTTCATAGCTGCTTTATCTAAATGTTGTGAGAGACGAGTGCTTGCACTTAGTTCCACGGGAACTGCTGCCTGCAACTCCAGCTGTAAATACACTGTAGCTGGTGGCTCTAAGTATGATTATGGCCAAACTAGGCTGTAACATGGAGAGGAACACATGCATAAATGTACAGATGACTTTTTTGTTCTATTTTTTTGTTGTTGTTTTTTTCGAGACAGGATTTCTCTGTGGCTTTGGAGCCTGTCCTGGAACTAGCTCTTGTAGACTAGGCTGGCCTCGAACTCACAGAGATCCGCCTGCCTCCGCCTCCCGAGTGCTGGGATTAAAGGCGTGTGCCACCACCGCCCGGCTTTTGTTCTATTTTTTTAAATTTTTTTTTTATTTGAAAGTCTTTTTACCTTACAAAGCAGCCAGAATTTCCCCTCTTTCCCCTCCTTTCCTCTCGTGCTCTCCCCACCTTCTCCCACCCAATCCCCTATGAACTCCTTAGAAAGGGAAAGGCCTCCCATGGGGAGTCTATAAAGTCTGGTATATCAAGTTGAGGCAGGACCAAGGCCCTCCCCCTGTATCCTACAATAGGGAATGGGCTCTAAAAAGCAAGTTCATGCCCTGGGGATAAATTCCAGTGTCACCGCTTGTGGCCCCACAAACTGTCACCCACATGAATATTGGACATGTGCAAATACAAATCTTAGCCGGGTGGTTCCAGGACAGCGAGGGCCACACAGTGAAACCCTGTCTCAAAAGAGCCAGAGCCAAACAACGAACAGACGATGCATAGACGGACGACAACAGACGATGCATACACATATTTTATATCGTTGCAATATAGAGCCACCCACAAAAGCTGTGTGCTTATTACTGAAATTTTGTCTCATTTAATTTTAGAACACTTATCTGATGTGTATCAGGATTGTTTTAATTTGTCTTCTAATTTCATGCTTAAATGTCCTATATCTGGGAGTTAGATGATGCTTATTAAAATATAGGTCCAAGGCACAGTTTTAAGAAAGTAAAACGCTAGATGTTAGTTTTTGCACAATGAATAAATGGGGTAATAGAAAGTAGACATAGGTCTGAGCACATCAGTGATTGCCATTTCACTTTGAATAGTCCCTGGGAAGCTGGCACAATGAAGTGCAAATTTCCACTTTGTATTTCAAATAACAGTTCAATTTGTGGTACAGTTTGACTCATAAATCAGCATTTCTGTATCTTTACAGGGTAAACACAGGCCTTGTTTCCAGGGCTTTATCAGTGTTCCTCCTACAACAGGTTCTCTCAGCAAGGTGGCGAGCCAAATTGAACATGTGTACACTAAAAGGCCTTTTGACTATTATTTTTATTTTAAAAGTTAAGTTTGGACAACAACTCTTTTATATTATTCTCAATTAGGAGGTAGGGTAACACAATCATGTTGTCTTATGGAAGCAAGGAAGCACACAGAGAGGTTAAGGGATTCCCAATAGGAAGCCTGAGCAGACAGAGGTTCTGAATTCATAAAATCAAAACACTTCCACTTCATTGTTTCTGTAGAACAATCAAGACTACGTCTTCTTTCCTGACTGCCAGATTATCTGAACACTCAGCAAGCTGACCAGCATTTTGTCTTCATTGTTGGAAACTACATTCATTACATGACTATTTCCACCTTTTAATTTAACTTTAATGCCCCAGCATACAAAAGTGTAGGGTCAAATTTATTTTGGTGGATTAATGTAACATATTGGACAGGAGGTCTATAATTTCCTTAAAATACAGAATGTTGAAGATCATCCACAAGTGGTGCATTTTAAAATTCATTAGAGATGTGTGACATGCTCTGCTTTTAACACGGCTCTGGAGAACCCAGATGGCGATTAGTCACACAGGTGCTGCAGGGTGGCATTTCTGATTGATAAAATTAGGACGGTCCATGGGGGTATGGGAAACAGCCTCTCAGTCTACAGAGACAAATGGGATTATTGATGCTACTAAAAGTATCTTATACAACCTCCTATACTTTACATACATCCCTTGGATGGTTTTAAACTTCATGTCTGGTTGGTGGAAAATTCAATTCTAGAATAATAATAGATTCTTTAGTTAGGCTAGTGATTCTTCAGTGCTCCCTGGCATAGACAGCCATATGGACAACCCTCATGAACCTCTTAGAAGAAGTAAGCATTCTTTGCTTAAGATATGCTGACCTTAAAATTGTGTAAGTAAGGCCATAGGTCCCCATATGCTCTCATCAAAGAAAACTCACAAATTTCTTGAAAGTTATTTGGATGTATTTTGAGAAAAGTTCTCCTGAAAATAGAGTGGAAATGTACAAATTGAGTTATTTTTATATTTAAGTTAGCATTGTGTGCTTACAGGTGGAATGCTTAACTCTTACCTGTAATGCATTTATTTCTGAATTAATTAGAATTAACATAGGTGTAATTAAGAAATCATTAACATAGCATTATCAGGATGTTAAGTGAAACTTTATTCTGTAAAGAAGAATTTGCTAAAAGGTTGGGGTCATTAAGAATTTCCTTAAGTGTCTTTCCATTTTAGATTCCTCTGTTGAGAGTTCTCTGTTTAGGTCTGTACTCCATTTTTTTTATTTGATTATTTGTTCTTTTGTTGACCAATTTCTTGAATTCTTTGTATATTTTGGAGATCAGACCTCTGTCTGATGTGATTAGTGAAGATCTTTTCCCATTCAACATCCCTAGTCATCAGAGAAATGCAAATCAAAACAACTCTGAGATTCCATCTTACACCTGTAAGAATGGCCAAGATCAAAACCACTGATGACAACTTATGCTGGAGAGGGTGTGGGTAAAAGGGAACACTCCTGCATTGCTGATGGGAATGTAATCTGGTTCAGACCCTTTGGATGTCAGTGTGGCGAATTCTTATAAAATTAGGAAACAACTTTCCTCAAGACCCAGTAATACCATTTTTGGGTATATATCCAAAGGATGCTCAATTGTGCCACAAAGACATGTGCTCAACTATGTTCATAGCAGAATTGTTTGTTGTAGCCAGAACCTGGAAACAACCTAAATGCTGTTTGACCGAAGAATGGATAAGGAAGATATGGTACATTTAAACAATGGAGTACTACACAGCAGAAAAAAAAATGACATCTTGAATTTTGCAGGAAAATGGATGCAGCTAGAACACACCATTTTGAGTGAGGTAACCCAGATCCAGAAAGACAATTATCACAAGTACTCACCCATAAATGGTTTTTAAACATAAAGCAAATAAAGCCAGACTACAAACCAGAATCCCAGAGATCATAGACAACAATGAGAACACTAAGAGAGACTTACATAGATATAATCTACATGGAAAGTAGAAAAAGACAAGATCTCCTGAGTAAATTGGGAGCATGGGGACCTTGGGAGGGGGTTGAAGGGGAGGGGAGAGGTACGGAGGGGAGGAGAGAGAAATGTAGAACTCAATAAAAATAAAAAAGAGGGGGTGTGTGGCCTGAGTGTAGTTTAAAGTTTTTATCTATGCACAAATTACTATTTTGATGCTCCACCTCCATCTTTTATGCCTTAAGATTTCAGGAATATTTCATTCAATTGCATATTACCTTAACTATCACACCAATTAATACAGAAAGTCATAAATCACCTTAAGACAAGGTGAAATTAGCAAACATTCAATTTAGACAGACAACATACAATTTTTAAAATTGCCTTTGAATTGATCTTTTCATACTCATCAGACCAACTCCAGAACTCCACAGTACAAATATACATGATATTTATTTATATTTAGCCCCCTATTCCTTTAATTTTATTCAATTCTAATGTCAGTTTCCAGTTCAATAATGTCAAAGATGAATGCCACTCATATGGAAACTTAGAAACAAAGAAAGAGAGAAATTCTCTATCCTAGAATAGCTGAGATTCCTCAAAGATGTACTTAACAAGCACCCACAAAACTCATTGTGAGGCTAGGTTTAACAACGGGCTAATCATCATAAAGGATCTAGCGTGAAACTGTTTCCTCCCTAGGCCAAATCAAAGGCCATGCTCACAGGTCTCTAGGGGCTCCTAAGTCTGACAGGGTCCAGCTGCAGGAATGTAGTAGTGCTGGGGACGGGAGGAGAGCTCCGCCCAGCTTGTTTGGTCTTGTTCACTCTCCATTAATCCCTAACTCAACATGAGAAGTCCTGTTGTTTGGTCTGATGCTTGCTGAACCTCTGTTATTGCCTTATAACAGTCAGGTAGCTTTCAGGAGGTGCGAATGAAAGAAGCTGCCACTGCCAGCTGTAGGAGGGTCCTCCAGTATTTCTGTTGCATTCATTGGTTAAATAAAGACTCTGCCTGGCTTGTAAGATAGGTCAGCCCTTAGGTGGGTGGAGTAGACAGAACAGAAGTTCTGGGAAGAAAGGAAGTGAGAGAGCCGCCATGATCTTCCGCCCAAGATGGACATACCTTAGAATTGTCCGGTAAGTCACCACTCCTGGTGACATACAGACTTTTATAATGGGTTAGTTTTAGATGTGAGAGCTAGCCAAGAAAAGGCTAGTGATAATGGGCCAGGCAGTATTTAAATGAATACAGTTCTCATGTGGTTATTTCGGGCATAAGCAAGCAACCAGTGGCTGAGCCGGGTGCTGGGAACATACAACACACACCTCTCCCCGCTTTTTACAACAGCCAGCGAGTATTGGTTACTTAAAGGAGTCATTACAGATGGGTAATGGCACTAAAATGAGAGAGTTGTGTAATTGCTCTGTCTGGTGAGCCAAAACCTCAGTCAGTGGCTGGTAAACATGGAAGAGAATTATTAAAACATTTGATTTTGGACAGTGGAATGATTCCCTAAGTTAGAACAGATCCATATGGCTGGAGTTTTGAAGAGAGGACAGGTTGTCTATGGATACAATTCTTCATGACACAAATGCAGAGGTGACTTTATCAAAAGATCCAAATCGTTATCTATAGAAATCCAATACAAACCTGTATCACAGAGCATTGATTTCTCACATCCAAAGCAATAATCTCAAAAATTCAAGATACATTCTCAAATCCTGGCCAACACAGTAATGTTTGGCAAGCTAGCCATGAACTAAACTCACTGTGTCTAATTGCCTTATAAGGTCAGTACTGTCAAATCATGGAGGAAACTGGCCCTTTGACTTTCTTTCATTTGACTCCAGTGTGCCCAGGAGCCAAAGAGAAGGAAGCATTATTCTTGTGAGTACACTGATCTGGTGAAGCAATAGTTTTATTTGTGTTTTTCCTCTTCCTCCATTTTTTGTAAAATGATATACTGAAGAAATGCATAGCAATTGTAAGAAACATCTAACACATCTAGCCTTCCCAAATCCAAAGAATCTGCAGTGCTGTGACATATACAGGAGATTTCATAGAGCACTAGCCAATATTCATGTAAAGAAAAAAAATCTATACTGCTGTTTCATGGAATGCCTCAATATATGTAAAAGCCACAAGAGGCTGAAGACTATTTTCATCTTGCAGATAGGAAGACCGAAATTTGAAAAACTAAACACCTGATCATTCTTATTAAATTAGTGAGTGATAAAGTGGTGATGAAAGTCTTAACTTTCTATACCCAATATTATTTATATGCCATTAATAATCCTCCCATAATTTTTTCTGTGAATATGTAGAAAAATGAATGCAAATTTCACTATTATTAAAATTTTATGAGTTAAGGTTCTTCATTTTGTACTTAACTCCTATTTCTCCAAGTATAATCATTATTTTCTGTAATATCAACACATAATTTATTCTAGACCCAAGTATTGATAACTAAGAACTATTTTACATCATGACTATATCTCAAACAAGGTGAAATTTTATTCTTCACATTAAACAATTTTCAACTAGGAGGGCATATTTCTATGTCTGCTTAAATTCCTTAAGTCTATGGTACTGTCTTAACTCTTTATTCTCCTTGGTGCTAAGCATGTTCTTTTGCAATTATTTTCTTCTGATATGAGAAACTAGTTGGGGATTTTCAACATGGACCATGAATTAAATGATAGTATTGCAACATTAAATGCCATGGTTTGGGGAATGGGCGTTGGGAGAGGCAATAGAGTCATTGCCTTCAGTTTCCACAAGTTGTCTTCCGAGGGTCATATGAGCAAAAACCTTAATTGCTACGGCAAGTGAAATTAGTTTTTGTTGGTGTAGATCAAGGACATAATTAGTTTAACAGAATTTGAGGAGCATGTGGTTCCACTTTGGAGTTGGCGAGTTTTCAGTTCAAGAAACAACATAATGTAGGTGATCAGAAGTGGATAGGCAGGCCTTCTGGGTGCACAGCAGGCAAGACCCCTGGCCAGCACAAGAGCAGCTACTTTCCTGCCCTGCAGCTGAAGTCAGGATCATGAGATGAATGGTACTGGGGTGTCCACTGAGCTCCAGCACAAAGCCTTCGTAGCCGTACACTAGTTCCCCTATTTTGATCTTACTATAACTCAATATATTTCTTTCATCATTGGATTAAAGCAAAATTGAAGGCAATTTTATTGTCTACTAGCAATTTACTTAAACTCTATTTTCTTGTTCATTTAAATTTTAAAACTCAATTTGTATCCAATATTTTAAAAATAAGCTCAAATGTGAAGAGACCACTAAGGAAAAGATGCTTCTGTATTATACTGAAGTGGTCTAAGAGAATGGAAATCATAAGCATTAGGATTCTTCTATAAGTCAACTTCATTCAAGCATCACTTTTATTATTCATCATTGATCAGGAAAGATTTAATAGAAGCTTCTTCAATATTGGCATCAAAAACTCACTTTCATTAAGAAAGCTGAGAAGTATGTTGACATTACAACTCACTGTTGTCTTCTGAAAACTGAAAGAAATCAGATGTGTTCTCAGTTTATAACTTGCTACACATGGTTGCCATGCAAATCCCTCCAGCGGGTTGAACAATAGACACAGACTGGGTTATAAGCTCCAGAGGAACACAACCAAACTCTAGCTTTGTGAATGAAACATGAAAATGAGTACTGAATAATTTCTTTTAAGGATCAAAGAGCATGAGAATTGAAATTGAGGGGATGATTTGTCCCCACATTCGTTGTGTTTGTGGTTTTCCCTGTTGAAGATCTAGTTACACTTATAATACTAAATAATTGCTGGAGGAGCTCTGCCTTTAATGCTTTGGGAAATTATAATTAAACAATGGAATATGTGGAATAACAAAGGAAACAAATGGAAATCAGAAAATCTACAAGAAAATTTAAGAGAAAAATGTAAATTATAATAGTAAACATTCTTGGGATCTATTCTCCTCTCAATACACAGTAACTTTTAATTTTATTAAAACTAATACGGAACCCTGCTTACACTCATAATAAAGTAAACACAAAATGATCCAGAAATGAGTAAAATAAGAAAAATTACCCAATACCAACTAAAATGAAGAAAATATTAAAAAATTGAAATTGTGTGGCATAACCACTTCTGAGGTAAGGTTGGCTGTTACAACTAAAAAATAATAAAATGAAATAAAGTACGTTTTCTGGATCAATAAGCAAATTACAGTGTATTTACTACATTAATTTATGTGTCCCATTCATTGGGAGGGAGTGAGACATTTTTTATTTAGACTTCTTACATTCTCAATTGCTTTACAGTGTTTATTTACATTTTCTTATTAATTTTGTCCTATACATATGATTTAGCCTTTGCCTATGCATTTGTTGATGGAAGTGTTTTTATTTTAGCCCACAAAAGAGTTTAAATGTTTGTTTTCAACCACACAGTTTGCTGTCTGCCCTTTCCCTTCCCTTTCCTCTCTGGATAAGAAGGCCTGAGCCCTCCTTAACCTGCACCTTGCTCTATATCTGCTTTATGAGTCCTTTATTTGGGAGTTGGAGTGGTATTCAAGCCTTGGCAGCCATGGACCCAAACTGACCATTTCTTTAGAAAGCCATACTTGGCTCGGGAAGCTGGTGACAAATCTTCCCACAGCCGTCTTCCAACTGCTAAGCAGCAAAGATATTTATGTCACAGCGCGTCTCCACACCTGCGGTCAGGGATTTCACGCTGCTTGGGGCTCATTTCATGCAGAGCAGGACGAAGGGCTCTGTTGCAGCTTTCCCAGGCTGAATATGAGCTCATTTTTCCTGCTAGCTGTCCCACACTCCCCTCAGACTTCACGGAGGGCAGAGAACACGCGGCAGAGCCCTGCGGCCCGACTTTCCCCCTTATGATGCTGCACTGGACACAGTTGGATCTGTTATGCATTAAATTGGTAAAATGTAAAAAAAAAACACGCAGGAGGTTCTTAGTGCATCTGTAACTTGGAGACCCCGTCCGTAGACAGGCCATTCCTGTTGATACTTTTATCAGCAGTAAAGAACCCTCATTGGTTCTTTAATAAAACATGACCCTTATGTCGCTCTCTTTGGGGAGCGTTTCCAGCCTCCTGCTCATTGGAGAGAGCTGATTTTGTTAAATTAAGATTTAGGAAGGAAAAATGACTTAAAATAGTGTGTATTAAAAGAATTTAAACTAATCTATGCAAATTCTGTCTCCAGATGCAGAAGATCCAACAAATCAACAAAGTAAGTTTGTTAAAGTGACTGAATTTAACAGAAATCAAATGTGGTATATTCCTACTGCTGGGATTATATTTACTGAGAAATTCAGGTCAAAGGCCATCAGCTTGCTGGACTGGGATGGGGTTTTGCCCGTGAAATGATGGATGCCCCATTGTTGGGGCAGCTGATGCTGAGACTGGCAAGGATCCTGAGAACATGTTTTAAAAAAGACCTTTTGCTGGCAAGAGGGATAGAGATGACTTCATGGGACTTCTGAGTCTAGAATTGCTTTGCTTTTATTTCCAATTATTTTTGCTGGATTTTTTTTGACACAGTGTTTTTAACGTTTAAAAAAAAGTCTAAACAGTAATAACCGTCCACTCCCTAAAGTTCCACTGGAGTTCTGACCTCACATGACCGCGCACTCGGTGCTTACAAGGTTGAGGACTGGAGTGCAAACAAGAATCTCCGTACACTCGTGTGAGTTTTTCCTCATCAGCTGAAGCATGTAAAATGGTAACACACATCATTAAACATACAAGTTTAATTTCACTTCCAGTTACATCAAGTGAGATGCTGTAAGTGCACAGACACCGAGCATGAATCCTGAAGAAAACACCATGTCCCTGAAACTTCTGCCCACAGTACCTTCGGGGCTATGAATATTACATTCTCAGGACATCATTAGTTTACCAACTCTAACGAGGCTCCTCCTCATGGGAGATTTTTTTTTAATGTTATGCCCCTGGGTCTTACCTCATAGGCTGAATTGTTCAGGAATAGTGTTAGGGCTTCTGGAAATTTCTAGTAATGTTATTCAGGTTATTCACAGCCCGTTTTAGCCTGCGCATTCTAGCTGGTCGCCAGAACATCCAGCCTGAAGATCATGTGTTCATAAAACCCACTTGTCTTTGAAGTTCGTGGTGCTCACTGTGTTCCAACTGTTGGACGAAGAAAGCGCTGTTGGTTGTTTGAAAAAATGGATATGGCCAATAAAGTCTTCTTTCAAATAGAATCTTAGAGACTCAACCATTCTGGCAACGCTGGATAGCCAGAGAGCCCCAGGGGCCCTTTAGTTTCTTCCCCCAACACATAGGGATTACAGATGTATCTTACTAAGACAGGCTTCTACGTGTGGGCTGGAGGTCTGAACTCAAGTCCTCAACCTTGTGCTGCTCTTTATCTATTGAATCACTTTTTCCAGACCCCCCTTTTAGGTAGTTATGAGCAGTATCTCACATTTCAAGTGACTCTCATGGTTATCAGTTCTGTACCACTTTTCCACTAGGGAAGTAGAGTGTGTGAGAAGAGAGTATTGGGTAGAAAAGAGAGGATAAGATCTGCTCTATAGAATTTTCTAGCTGTTTTTTTGAGCATTATTAATTTGTTAACTGCTTAATAACAGTTTCAGAAGATGATCCCAGATCCTAAGATTCTTGAGGCTAAGAATGGGGTTATCATTTTTCATAGAAAGTTCCCCGAGAGAAAAATTTTAGGATAAGAATTATAATCAAGATTAAAAACTAAAATTAGAACTAGAGGCCTGATCTGAAAACCAGTCCAGTCCAGCTGGCTATAGAAACCAAGTGTACCTCAAAGGCATGATGAAGTCCTTACAAAGACACGGCAGCCCAGTGTTGTCACTGACTCTGAAATATGGGCAGTAATCAGTACTTGGACATGAATTTCAAAGGCAGTTAAATTCTCTACCATGGCCATATGTTGCTATAGCAAAGGGCTTCAAAATGAGCGATATATCATGCCAGTCACTCAATGTCTTATCTTTTGAAGGGGTCACTTTAGCAACATAGTTCAGTGCAGGGGTTTGCTCCACAACAGAGGCAGTCATCCTTCGCCCCGGTCTCAGTAAATACCACAAATGTCAGAATGTGTGCTGAGATCCTTTCTACTTTTCTCAGTATAGGACATTTAGTTGTTTGCAGTTCACTACTATATGATGCTATTTTTCTTTTACACATAAATCTGGAGACAAAAAGATTTGTAAAGCTGTCAACATAATCAAAGCTGAGGGACTACCTTTAGAATTAAACAGGGTTTCCATTTGGATCTCTCTCTCTCTCTCTCTCTCTCTCTCACACACACACACACACACACACACACACACTGGTGTGGGGAGAATAACAAAGTACTTACGTGACACATTCAAATAGTTACATTGCACTGTGGCTTTCATCTGAATTGTCTCAATGACTGGTGGATCTGAGCTTCTGTTGTCTGCCTAGCTTTGAGTACAATTCAGATGCAGAGGAGATACCAGTGGGTACTAGTTACCCCAGGTTCTATGGCAGTAATCTTGGTTCTGAAAATTTACAAGATGTTTACTAAAAATTTTGTATTATTTAAAGTCATATTTTTCAAGTTTTATATGCTATTTCTTATTTAAAAAAGAGGAAGAAAGATAACTACAAATACATAGTATAAATCTACAGCAGGCAGACATAAGTGGATCTCTAATTAACATACAAGCCCCAAAGAAGATACCTGAATTCAAAATTATTTGATCCTAAAATAAAATTTAAAAAATGAACTAAATACCTTGGGTATATATTTAAACACTCTATTTTAAAGCAAATCCGTTCTGAGACTTTCAGCCAAGTTTAAGAATCTATCTCTGAACACAACGGACACTGCATGTTGACGCTGTGCCACCTGCTGGACATATTGTCTGCTCCTCTTTGGCAATCAACTACAGAGTCAAAACCCTCTGGACTCTGATAACAAATTGTGCTCCTTTTACTATTGAAGGTTTTTTTTTTATGTTGTGGCAATGAGAGTCACATATTCAGAACACTATTAAAATGGTCAAACTAGAATATTAACAGGACAACCCTCCTTCAGGGGCTTTCTATTCCACGGCCACAATAACAGGTTCATTTATAGGCATTGGGGTAAACATGAAGAACATTTTGTCAAAGGTTGTAGGGATATCTTAGATACTGTCACCTGTCATTTTGGGAAAACACATCTTAGAAAATTTTATTTTATGTTTTTGGGCTGGGGGTGGTATATTTCCTGGACAGATGGAATAGAAAGTTACAAATACTCTGTGCATACAGACAACACAAGCAAGGAAAAAAATTCAACTAGCAGTTAGTAAGATAGTCATCAGTGCTAATAAAAAAGGCCACTAAATTTAAGTATTTGTACCCAAAACAAAGAAAGTCAGTGTGAACACAAAGACCTGACTTCTGTGAAGACAGAAGCTAAGGCTAAGTGATCTTGGCCACTGTTAATTTGCCCCCCAAGCTTTTAAGTTCCTCTACAAAGTGAGTTATCTAACTTACAAAGTGACTGTGAAACTAAAATAAGATAACACACCCTCTCAAGACCTCAGATCTAGCAGGTACTCGGTAGAGATGATGAGTGGCATAGATTAAACTCTACTGGTATGCACATATGCAATAAAACTCCACTGGTATGCACCTATTCAATTAACCTTCTCTGGTATGCACATACACATGCCTTCAAATAAACCAAGGTTAAAAGGCAATCTTTATGAATTGATCTGGTATATTTCATTCTAACTCCCTGGCTTGAAACATAGTTTATGTTTGCTTTACAGTTTTTGTACTAATGATAATTGCATTTATCTTTTGTTATTATCTCCATACATAAAGTATTGCTGTAGTATGTTAATAGTGTGCTTTATTGAATAAAAATGTGAATTTCATAAAACAGGTGATTAGAAAAGATATTGAGGAAAGAGGCTTGAGTAGAAGTCATTTTCTATGGAATTCATCCCTGATACAATAGACTTGGAAGCTGTAAGGATAAGCCATGTTCAGTTCCTGGGAGAAACCAAAGAAGTTCATTCTCACTAGAGAAGATGCACATACTTTGTTCTATGGAACAGAGATGACAAAGGAATATGCTTTTATGTTTGCCTGATGGAACCCAGAACCTTGGTTTTCTTTTGCTTTTGACACGTATGGTATTATTTCAGAAGGAGAAAGTTTTAAAGCAAAAATGTACTTTCACAAAACTAAGGTTTTTTTTTCTCTTAATCTGGTATCTCCTTTCTTATCAAATTCAATTCCTGGTGGAGATAAACCATTGACAAGATGTTCACTGGTACCCTGGGAGGAGAGTGAAGGTTGGTCTCTGAAGGGCCACAGGTGTGAGTTTGTTAGAGAGTTGTTTAGTAAGGGAAAGACCTGGAAGCTCTGGGAAGGATCCCTGGGCAGGTGGATGTTTGAGTAAGATTGTCAGCAGGGTTCCTCCCTGCACTAACATTTTGTGGTGCTAAGTTTATAAATTCGTGTGGCAGAAAGG
>JAQHUG010000615.1:318072-347406 GCA_028555095.1 Dicrostonyx torquatus
TATTGGCCTTTTGGGAACCTATTCTATATGGATGCACACCTTCTTAGGCCGAGATGGAGGGGGAAGGGCCTTGGGCTTTCCACAGGGCAGGGTATCCTGCCCCATCTCAAGGAAGCAGGGGGAAGGCCGTGGGGTAGTCGGGGAGAGGGAGGGCCTGGGACAAGGGGACTAAATGTAAATTTTTCCATTAACAAGAAAAAAAAGAAAATCATTTACACTGCCATTTGTTTTAGAGAGACAATATGACTATTTTGTGAAAATTTCATCTTTGAAGATCTAGATGAATGCTCATTTGAAGTAAATAGAACTTTTTTTTCCTTCTGTACCTCCCTGAAGCTCAGGAAAGATGGAGACAGTGAGCAGCTCAGTTTCCTGTATCTGGTTGTACTTTGCAGTCTTTTAAATATAGCTTCTAAATTGTATTAATCAATATTTAAGTAGAAGAAGTGGCAATTTCTTCTTAAGTTAACTTATTTTTTCCTGATATGAATTTAGACAAATGGAAAAGAAGTAATGGAAATACTGGAAGAAAAGGAAATGCTAGAAGCTTGAGTAATGACCAAGCAACCTTCCCTCAGAAGCAACTACAATATATCAGTATTTTGCTGACCTTCTCACTGTCCAGGGGAAAACTGGTCCTGGAGAAGTGGGCCTAGCAGTCAACCTGAAATCTCTGGAGCTATTGGAAGGCAGGGAGGAACTCAGGTTGAAACACACGCCTGCGAGTTATTTGTGAATGCCATAGCTTGACCAGGAGCACTGAGAAGACATAGTAACATACCAGATATTAAAACTGTGATTATCAGCCTACCTTAGCCAAGATCGGACACCCTGGGAATGGGGCTCCCATTCTGATATTTGATGAACTCTTTAGGTGATGCTGTTCTGGATTTAAGATTGAGAACTGCTGTTTTGACGCAATGAGGAGATGGGCAATTTGAGATTATTTGGGGGGAGGTTAGAACACCAGATGTATATTAAAATCCTTGCCTGAAACATCAACCTCCACATAAAAAGGATAAAAAGGAAGTTGATGAAAGCATTGCAAGACTGTTAACAAATTAAAACTTTAAAATTTAGTAAAAGTTAGGCACGTTTCCATAGAATCTTTTACCAGGACCAATGTGAATAATGTCCTAAGGATAGGCCTTCTTAATTGGATGCTGATGAGACAATCTCTTTATTCCCACCCCATCCGCTCAAGAGTAAGTCATCTGCTCATCAGTCCCTTCCAGCAACTGGGCTGCTTTCATTTTGACAGATATCTATCAGGAAGTGTCTTTCACAGTATTTTGGTAGACAGGCTAAGGCCTTTGCCCTTTTGTGGTTTAGCAAAAGGATTTATATTAAAAATCAAAACTATTATCTGATCCATATTATTTGCACTCTCGGCAATGGATCTGTAGTCACAGAGACAGAGGCCATGTCTCCTCTATTTCATTTTTTAGTGCTGGGGGGAGGTGTTGGCTAAGTACCCAGGCACTTGAAAAAGCATTTTGAAAATGGCTACTCACTACTTTAAATGGAACAAAATTAATCTTTGAAGAAATATTTTTGTCTTTTAGCATAAATATTTCAAAGCCATTTTCATAAATTAGTATAACGGCTGAAAATTTCCGAGTTCTCTCCCCTTGCCTGGCTCACACTTCTCTAGTATAATGCCAACTTTCCCTGGGGACCCTATCTGGGTTGATGCACCATGTGACAATTTCTTTGCTGCATTTTGCACCCAAATCACAAGGAGGCATGAAACGTAATAAATATGTTGAAACATTTAAGCTGGAATACTCATTCTCACAACGCAGGTATACTCGCTATGAATCCGTATTAAATATGCTAGAAGTCACTGTTTCAGTTCCAGATGCACAAGGACCTTGAACAACAACTAGATTGCTACACTGAGAGAAAAACAAGCCCCATGGAGGAAAGGAAAAGGAATTGGTTTCCTTCCTCATTTGTTTCTTCTGAGGACCGAGCTACAGCACACTTCTGCTTTTTCTTTTAAAAGACAGAAGCCTCTTACTCTTTAGTACTAGGGTGGAAAAAAGTGTGTTTGACTTAAGGAATCGGTGTATGCAATTTTTTAAACCTCCTGTCAACAATTACAGTTGTGCTGTACTCCTGATATATCAGGTCATGGTATAGGTAACTTAACCACAAACCAAAGAGAAAACTTAGGATCTGCACTTTAGGAAAAAGTATCTGGTTTGTCCTGGTCATGCGGTGAACATTCTTTTACAGATACCAAGCCATTGGTTCACGTTTGAGTTCTATTTTCTCACTAAAGCTATGCCCTCCAGCTACAACCTTCTTTATGCACTGAAATCTTTCTTATGTCATCTGATAAGGGGAGTCTGTTTTAAAGTTCCCCTCACTAACCTGATATGTACAATTAGTCATTTTAGATTTCTCCTGTTTTGTCTACCGAGAAGCTCTCATGCTGTGCCCATATGTACAAGGACATATAAGGTGTATATTTTCAGAAGGACGGAGGCAAATTCAAACCATGTGAATCCGAGGTCACCATCAGCAGGACTGTGACAGGGCTACTGTGGAAACAAAGGTTGTGATGCCTGCAGAACTGTGAGAAGATGATTAAAAGAATTGGAATATGACAAAAAGAGTAAAGCCTTTATCCCCTCACCTAACTAGATGGGGTGTTTCAGCTCACCTTTTAATCTAAAGTATACAAATTCCTTAATTGTAAGATGAGGATCAAAATAATAAAAAGAATGTATAAGGGGTCAGGGGTGCTATTCTGATATGTATTTATCTGTACGTTTGATATCTACCACAATAGAACAGAAAAACAAATATACATATACATGCACACACAGAGAGAGAGAGAAAAATCAAATATTCAGAAATCTGTGCATAAGAAAGGCCAAACACTGCTGACAACCCATGTATCTATATATCTATATCTATCTATCTCTCTATATAATTATCATTGTGTACTCTCAAGATGACACCATGGCTACTGTTTCTACAGTGGTAAGTGCCTATCAAAGGAGAGTGTGAGACACTGCATGGCTGTGTGGAGTTCAGGCATTTTGTATATGTATATTCTATGAAAGTCTATTGGGCATGGATAGTGTCACTCTTCTTCAGGTATATACTGCTTCCCTTAACTGCCTTTCAAAACCAGAAAGTACATGAACTTTAAGCATAAAGCTTAAGTCTTAGGGAAACCTGTAAAATATATTTTGATAACTCTTTTCATTACTACATTTTCTACCTTTTTTAGAGGTCAGATCTTACAGTATATGAGTTATGCATTCTCTCCAGTTGTCCCAAATATGAGGCAGAGGGAATAGACAAATTTTTAATTGGTATGTCTAAAAATGATTATCAGCCATTCCGAAATCATTAGATTAAAAAGGGCCATTATTGTTCTGCAAAAAGAAGCTTATGTTCCCAAAACAAAGGGCAGTACTTTGTAGGGAAAGGATTTAGTAGTTAGGGAAGTTCTTGACATTGTCTTTGAACTTCTCATTTTCTACCAGACAGTGAAATTCTGCCAGGGGTAAAGACCATATTTGAGAACAAGTATTTTCAATTAAAAAGCCACATCAGCACCAAGCAGATATAAAGAAGCATATAAGCTCTGATTTTTACTAGGAGTGCAGGGTAGTGATTCAGACTATAGTATGATGTGTTGAGTCTGGGTTCAAATCCTGCCTCTGTTTTTAGTTATATGACCTTTCTTCGCATCTGAAAGCTTTATAACCTTCTGAACTCAACTGGAAAAAATGAGGCCACCTGTGACTACTGCACGAGTTAAACGGTGTAATTCTTCCAAGAACTGTTGTAGTAAGTACTTATATCAGTTAAAAATGTTTGCGTTGGCACATTACTAATGATAAGAATTAACATCTTCATTTTAATTTATTCTTATTGGCTTCTTTAAATTTTCAGTCCTAGTATCTGTGAACTGGAGATAAAAATATACCCATTTTTTGTACAATCAAAATGAGATAATGTATGCCCATATATTGTTGGCAAATATATATCTGAAATTATTAATTGTAATACACAGTGTCTATTCTGGAACTGTGCTTAGAAATACTATGACAGGAAGGAGAAATCACACTAATGAACAATTTAATGTATGAAATGCAAGCCTCCAACTCCTCTCCCACCCATGCTTGCATTTCCAGCTGCCCGTCCAGTCTCCCCTTCCTACCCGGCAGCACTTGTGGCTAAGTCTGAAACCACACCCTTTTCGTTTTAAGAATATCTATTACGACTTAGCAGTTTCTGATGACGGAGTAAGACCGAGAGGCGAGCACTCCTGCACTATTGGAATCTTTAATAATTTCTTAATAATAACCCAATAATTTCCTAATTCTTGAGGAAATTGATTAATTTGATGTAAAATAGGTATGTTCTCCTTCAACAGTTTTTAATCTTACTATTCTCTAATTGAGCTGTCACACTAGAGGGGAAAACCTCAAATTAAGCCCATTTTACAATAGAATACAAGAAATGTGTAAGAGAGGTAAATGTCCAAGAGTTGAAATGAGTATAAACGCAGGTATGGTAAGTAAACAAACAATGACATAATAAACAAAATCACTGCATGAGACTGAGTAGCCTGTATATGGCTGGAGGACATACAGTTTCCTTCGAGTTTCAGAATGGCCCATCGCTTTTCTCTTGCTACCCCCACCCCTGTTTTGCCCAAGTACACAGAGTGCCCGGGCAGTCATCAGATAGGGAAATGAGACTGCTCAGGGAACATGGAAAAGAGTTGTCACGCTCCAAAATAGAACTTGGAATGTTTATCATCTCTGAGTGAATAGGAAAACTGACCATTTTTAGACTAATTAAAATTCAATGTATTTTCATTTGCTATTTTGTGCCCACACATTTATTTCCCCCTCCACATCATTAAAACCACAGATACCATGGGTTTCTGACTAGTTTTCATGGAAATAAGTAAAATGTAGTTTTAAGGTTCTTTTAAAAATCCTGTTATATTGAGTTGTGCTTTATATTTTTGATAGAAGTTGCATCTTTGAAATAATTAAGTCAACTTGTTTTCATTTGATTTTGTCTTTTATGAATGAAATTGTCAAGCTGGAAAAGGACAATTTCCACTTTGGGTGAAGCACAGTGCACAGCGGAATACACAGGCCTGGGTCTAACCATGACAGCTGGAGAGGAAAACATGTAGAATAAGGAAAACCTTGATTATTCCTATATATTTTCCAAGACTGAAATTCATGGATCTGTTGTTTAAAGACAAACAAAATGCAAAAGTAAAAGACATTTTACATTAAAATAACAAACTTTGGCTGTCATAAACTTAATAGTAAGTACATTTTTATTTCTGATTTACTTACGCTCTGAATCTCCTTGGAGCCATTTTCAAATCCTCTGTGTGGCAGTTGTGCTCCCTTGGTTTCCTCTTCTGTGGAATGTGCTCTAATGGCACTTACCTTAGGTGGACACTGTAAATATCAAATGCATTGAAATCAATAAAAAGCACAGAATGTTAGTGGCCCATAGAGAGCGCTATGTAAGTGGTAGATATAGTTATCATTACGGTTTTATTGAGATACTTTAATTAACATCTCCATTTTGTATACATAGTGTCTTACAAGTTTTTAACTGCTCTAAAATCATCCTTAAGTTTGAAAAACCTATCATTTAAAAGTTGGTTAAATGATAGAATACTTTTTTCTTTTAGTTAGTTTTACATTGGCTATTAAGTCTTTAATATCTTTAGCTATAGTATAAAGATTAGCATTTGGAAATTAACACTCAGACTTACTACACAAAGAAAACATCATTATTGCTGACTATATATATATTTTTTTTTCCTGAAGAGAGTTAAGTACAGTTTTCCCTACATGAAGAAAGCAAGATTTGTGGGAACAAGGTAAAAAAAAATAGTAGTTGGTGAGTTTATAGTGATGGGGGAGAGCAGGAGGGGGAACTGTGGTTGATATGTAAAATAAATTTTAAAAAGTAGTTGATTTGAGCATGGAAAAGTCTAAAAAGAGCCTAAAAGAGAGACATGGGAAGGCTTTTCTTTGGGAAGGTATACATCTGGGCCTCACAGGTTTACTGTGTGAGTTGAAAGTACTGGACATACCAGGAGACTAGATGGGACAACCAAGACCTCATGGGTTTCATTCTCTGCTCATCTGTGAGCACAGTGGAGCATGAGGATTCTTACAAATGCTTACGGCTTCCAGTTACTTTATCAGCCCCTCAGAGAGTACTGGACATGGATTCAGAGGATGGGATTCTCCTGACAGAAATACCACTTTCTAGTGGTGGTGGGCGGGGGGAGGGACACTAGGACACTTCTGCTGTGGTTTTCCCCCTAATGAAAGCATTGGGTTCCTAATCTTAATAAAGGTCAAATATTAATTACCAAGAAAACATATCGGTGTTGTTTTAACACATTAAAATACAGCTCAATGTGATCATAACATTAAAATTGGACATCAAGCTGCTACTCCTCAATTGTGCCTAGATATTAATATTTTAGTAGCTAAAAAGAAAAGCCAAGTTTCTCATTGACCTTATATTCACTAAGATAACATATCTAATTTGTAAGAATATATATTTTCCTCATGGGATGCAATAAAATTATTTTTATTTTCAATGGGAAAAAAGCAACCTAGTAAATTATTATTTTTCCTGAATTGGCCCCCGAGCTATGATCATTTGCTTCATTGGGGTTTTGCCTTAATGCCATTTTTGCAGTCTATGTGATGTTAGGGATGAAAAAGTGTTCTAATATTGTCCTGACCTTTTAGCCTTGTAGTAGGCCCAGGCAAGGTGCTGAAGCAATTTGCATTACTGTGTGCTCTGTGCTCTGAACGTCTTTGAATCTTAGACTAAAGAGATTCCATCGAGTCCTCATAAACATCAATATTTTCTGCAGGACACCCTTACACTTGCCAGACTTCCACCTGCCCCACATGAGAATAGAAAAATTATTACTATTGGGCTAAAACGTTGGGTTAATTAGTATATGAATTGAGTCAATTTACCATTAAATTTGGCAGCAATACAATTTGTCTTTTCTTTTACCCTTGTTGGCTGTGGTGACTTCACAAGGAACACTTTAAGAGAGGAAAAAACTCCTTAAATAGCCAAACTTTTCTTTAGGAATCAATCACTATTGATTGTTATAAAATTGATATTTCCTCCATTCTATAAACAGGATAAGCATTTGTTATTTTGAGCTTCAGGGAAGTATAAAGAGTTTTCATATTTTGTGATCATCAAATTGCTGTTAATAATTAGTAAATTCATTTGATGACTACTTAAAAAGGACTTGGTTAAATAATAAAAGCCTAAAATTCAAAATCAATATTGCATTTCATATTTTGGTTTCTGTGAAGGAATGCCCTGATAATATATTTAGGCATCTAGAACATTCCATAAATAAAGGCAGAATTTAGACTATTCCAAGCTGGGATTTGTGGTAAGTGCAGTCATAGTGCGCCTGTAGTCCCATTGGGTGGAGTGCCAGGCTTACAGTCTTCAGGTAGACCAGTAGTCATGCCTGTGGAGATGGGCTCCTCATTCCATCTGGTACAAAGCTTGACCATCCACAATAATTAATATTCTAATTATAGTTTTTCTTAAGGTCTCAAAGTCACCATCAATTGCCATTAGTTGGAGTAGGAGACAGAACAAGGTTAGTTAACATCAGTTTTGAGTTGTAGCTATGCCATATTCAGGGATCCATGAATTTTGGCAAGTTTTTAATCCTGCTTCCTCAGCAATGGACTGGGCTTGATAATATTCCTTAAGGACACAGGATATATAAGGGTGACCTGAGAAGTGACTGAATAGTGTTGCATCCAGTACACAGTAGGCCACCATGGACTGTAGTGGCTTGTGTTACTATTTTGTTGTATCTCCCAAACTTGGAGGACTTAGATTAAAGAAGATAAATTTTCTCTTTAGTGGGAGTTGTTTCTGGTTCTGGTCTGTACTGGGAAAGAAAATAAGAACACCCTTCCCACAAAGGTATAAATAGCACCCAATTAGCTTCATCCTACTGCAAGAAGCAGAGCTATAATTGTCCTTCAGGATTCATGATAGATTGGTTTCAGGACCAAAAATTGTGGACAATTATTTTCCATATATAAAATAGCATAGTATTAAATTGTAATCCAAACCTCACCCTCCTGTCATTCTGGACTACATGTAACAACAACTATAATATAAATGCTATTTTGAGAATTCTTTTTATTTTAATCATGAGTACGTGCATATGTCGGTAGTATGCACATGCCAGTCCAGGTGCAGAGGTCGGTGGCATTAGATCCCCTAGAGCTAGAGTCACAAGCAACTGTTCTCTGAAGGAGCAGTATGTGCTCTTAACTGCTGAGCCATCACTCCAGCTACTAAAGATGCTATTTAAATATATGCTTGGCTAGGTTGTTTATGGAATAGTGACAGGAAAAAGCAGCTTGCCCATATTCGGTACAGATTTAATTTTCAAAAGCTGTCTTCAGTGTGGGTGCAGTAATCAAAGTCTGCAGACCCCATATGCAATGTCTGTTCTCTTCTCTTTGTTATTTAGAGGGATACGGGGTAATGGTTCTGCAGGTTTAGTTGTCTGTTGTGATGCTCAACCTATTCCATGAAGAACGCGGACTGCAGCCTGGCAGGAAAATGTGTGTAATAAACTCCAAAATGAAAACAGATTATTGATTTGGAGGAGGTATCTGAAAGTTCCGGGCCAATCACAAATTGATTCTTTAAAATAAAACTTCGTATTTCACTGTGACAAAAATCACTTCAGGAAAAATAATCCAAGCATCATGATAGCTAAGTTTAAATAAATTTTAGTGTATCCCAGGATGAACATAGCTAGTTCTCTGGATCTGCTGGGAAGACGGAACAAATAGAGAGCTGTCCTGCATGATCTGAATGGAAGGAAGGGAAGTTAACATGTATTCACAACCAAAAGAGAAACAAGTCATAAAGTAGCTAGAATTGATCCATCTAATCATCTGAAAATTGGCATTTGTCCTAAAGACTTAGTTATACAACTTTAAGTATATAACCAGTCTGAGAACAGTTTGCGCACGCTGAAGTGCTGGAGTTCCTGGAGGACTAGGATTTATAAAGCCCTCACTGGTCTTTCCCCCAGTGTGCTACTGGAATAAAGAGATTTAGACAGTTTGTTTCAGAGAATTAATGTCAAAAGAGAATATATTGCATAAAAGGAAACATGTTATACACATATTGTATGTATGTGTGGACACACACACACACACACACACACACACACACACACACACACACACGTCTCCAACACGCATAGTCTGTGCCGTCTCTGAAAGACTGACAGATGGCCGTAAGACTACATTTTGTTTAAGGGGTCAGTGGCTGTCAGAGAAGACTGGAAGAATGAAGCAGCACTTAAACGAAACTTGAGGTTGTACAGCTTTTAAAAATGAGAGGTAAGTGCTTTTCAAACTAACTGAAATGACTGTACAACTCATGCCTCCATTCCCATCCCTTGAAGCAGGCACCCCAGGCTGCAGCCCATGATGGCTATCTTCCTCCTCTGTCTCCTGACGACTTGCAGACCTGGTGGAGACACTGGTTTTGTGCTTTCCTGCTCATCTAGCCTCCCCTTTCTTTGGAAGGCTTAATTTCCATTTGTCCCTGAAAATTTGCTGTCCCCAAAGGCTATGTCTTAGATGTTAACTTTTCATTTTAATTTCATATCTTTGATTTTTTCTTTCCTCTTTCTTTTAACTTCTTTATACTGTTAGCTGCTAAAACTGTACTGAAGTTATTCCATTTTTTTAAATCTAGTATCATAGCCTTTTGAGGCATGAATGTCCGTATCTACTTCTATGGAACACCACCGTGTACAAACAAAATATGTCATGTTTCTTCCTCCCCATGCAAGTTCAATTTTTTTGATTCAAAATACTTCTCATCTATGCTAGGATTTGTGCCTTAAGTCTGCTGTTATCTGTGAAGGAAAGCTAGAATTCCTCATACAACTAGGCAGTACTTTCATTCATCTCACCTCCAAATTAATCATTGATGAAATCCTTAAAATATTATCTTTAAAATAATTTCCATACTGTTTTGTACTATTGTATCTTGAACCAAGTGGCCTTAATTGTTTCTCTTTCTGTTATGGCAATAAGGCTCCAGGCTTTCCATTAATTTGTATCCATCCCACTTTCAATCAAAATTTTCTCCTATTTTTTCAACAGAGTGATTCATTCAAATGGGAAGTTTGATCATTGCTGTCCCTTACATTTTTTCTTTTACCCCTTGTCTTTAGGATAAAATGCAATCCCTTTAGTTCAGCTGGCACATCAGTTTCTTGGTACGTTATCGGTGGCCTGCAAACCACATATCTGCAGTTCCCAAATAACCATGCTGTTTCAAGCTTTTTATTTTTAATATATATATAATTTATTTTAATATATATATATATAATTTTTCCTTTGTGTAACACAACTAATGTCTTCCTTTTGTTTTTCGGCTTTTTATGTGTGGTCATTTCAGTGCCAACTTGTGTACTCTTTAAAAGGATCACTACCCTAGGAAGTGTCCCTGCTTCCCAGAGCACCAAGGTCATCTATGGCAGTGCATTGTTAGTTTGTCTGTCTAGTTCCCTCAAATCAGGGACTGTAATTTATCATAGTAGTCTCTGACTAAAACATAATAAACATTTAGTAACTATTTATTGAGTGTTGAAATATGAGTGATCCTATCATGGCAAAATTTTGTCGTGTTATTGGGGTGGGGATGGGGAATTAACCTTCTCTGAAGGATGAACAGGTTAGATCTGAAATGCTGGATTTCGAAGCCCCAGACAAATCAAGCATAGCTCTAACACAAGAACTGTCAAAAGAATCTTCAACTGAACCAATATATAAATGGACACACACACACACACACACACACACACACACACACCACCACCACCACCACCACACACCAGCTTTGAAGAAATAGAATATAAACCAAGGTTGACAGATAAGGGCAAAAGGTTGAAGGTGAAACATAAACTCTAAACCTGGAGTCAATTTTTCTAGTAAAACTGCAACTCCAGAACTGGAATTAAAGAGCTGCTGAGATTTTCTTCCTCTTACTGATGGGAAAAAAAAGTCAGATGGAGTTATGTCATGAAGTATCTTAAATAATATTCTGAAGAGGGGGCTACATCCTCGGCCATCACTGAATAATTTTGAACAGAGGATGACAAGACCAATTCTTGCAAACTTGTGTTGTGAATTCAAAACACAGGGACTGAAATGTGACTGAATATTGGGAGAATATTAAGATATTTTGATAATGGCCATAAAAGGAGTGGCTGTGGAGCTGGCGAGAAAGCATAGCATCCGTCAGAAATCCAGAGTCCCCTTGAGACTTGATAAGATGTGAGAGTCATGCATTGCCAAAAAGAAATTCTAGTGCAACAATACAGTTAAATATTGATTACAGAAATATTGATTGCATTACACTGAACCAGGCACTTTATTTTTTTTGAGAATTAACTCGTGTTTACAGATGCCAAACTATTCTCATACAGAGGACACGAATGTCCATGATTTCTTTAATTAAGGAGAGGCTTCCATCAGAACAAGGCCAAGTCTTACGCCTCAAGTGTCTACAGGTGTCAAGCAGTTGAGTGGAGCTGCAGGCACACTCTAGCAAACAAAGTCAACTCTGAGGAAAGGGGGCTTCCAAACCAGCTTGGTACCAGGGACTTTTACTGTGCCCTTTTATGGATATTTCCTTTTCTAAAAAATATTTTTTTCCTTCAGGAATCAAAACAGAACTATATTCCAAATCCACATATACACATTGCTTCGAGAAGACTGATTTAAGAAAATTGCACTTATGGAATATAAAACAATGGCATTTTCTTCTGATTCTTCCTAAATGCTCCAACTCCATTTTGAAAAATGCAAAAGTTTCAAGATCCATAAACTCATCATAGGTCAGTTTTCTAACCTTATACATTGAAACAAGAAGTATATGATTTTTGTGTATTGGTGAAATTTAAAACAACCCAGGACCGTTTTTAACAACACAAAATATTACCATTTGGTTTTTCATCAGCTAAAACTCTGGAAGATCAAATCAACAATTGAAAATCACATAATTGCCATAGCAAACCATGCTTTTAATTATACTTATTATAGAGGAAATGCCCATTTCTGAGTGGAATAATCATTCTATTTATGTATGCTTATTTTCTATAGATGAAAAATTCCTCTAGGACAAAGATATGATTTTTTAAATGTACTGTCAGACTTGAATCAATACTTGGCATTTAGTGAATGATAAAGATGTTTATGAATAAATTACATTTAAAATATAACACTTACATAGAACCTACTATGCACAAAGCAACGACCCAAATGCTTTACAAATGTTAAGTCCTTTAATCCACATTTAAAAATCTTTTAAATAGATTTAGCCTTTATAACTAAAAAAGGTTGAATTACTTGCCCGATTCGTGCAGCTGAACGTTGATGGAGCCAGGAGTCCTGCCCGAGCACAACTGTGTCAGAATCTTTGCTCTTACCTTACATCACTTGCAAATAGATGCTGCCTTAACATTTTTAGCAATATAAATATTCATTTAAGGTGTGCTTTAGTGATGCAGTTGAACTCAGCATAAGAAGGTATGAATTGAGCACATCTTTAGTTTACTTAATTTGTGGCATTAAGCAAGTTTATAGGCAATTTTCTCACATATAAAATCAGGGCAGAGGTTTTATTTAAACTCAAAAGTTTATTATGAATTTTACAAAACTAATTTGTATGAAAATACTAGAACACAATTGGCACCCAGAATGTTACCTGGTATGCCAGGGAGGATGGTTCTTAATTTTTTTTCCTTCTCACCTTTTAAAAGGTACATATTTGGACACTGTACATCATATAGGTCTTAGCAAAAGGAAATCAAATCGTAAAGCATTATTTTTTTTTAATATTTCCTGGAGATAGAGTTCACTAAAGCATTTTCTGGATGGGCAGATAGCTTGTTTTCTGGGAAAACATATTTTTCTGGGATCTGTTAGTACTTAAACATCTAACATCAAGGAATAAAATTTTTCTTCTAATTAGAAAACCAAGTTATATGCATCACATACATGGAAAGAAAGAATAGACAGACACTATAACAAATGATGTTTATGTTTACCAAGATCTTTCAACATTCATTAACCTATGAAATCCAAGATCAGACCAGCAAGTCAATAAGTGGCATATATGTTCACTAAGAACCTCCAACATTAATAGATTCTATCAAAACTTATGGAAAACTGTATCAGCTGATTCTTATCAGTCATGGTTACATGTTATAATCACCTAAAGATCAATATACAGACCTCTTCCCCAGATATTCTAGTTTAATTAGGTTGGGTAGGGTCGGGCATGCTTCCCCCACCTTTATTTCATTAAACAAAAATTCTCTCAGGGATTCTAATTTGTCAAAGTTGAGAACACCAGTTCAAGTTATCAGTGAAACATCACTGGCCCTTCACCGCCGCTTTACCTTTACTGTAGTAAACACCAACAAGAGATAGCATTTTCATTCCAGCCAACATGGAAAAGTCTGTGAGGTGTTCATGGAGAACAGAGATGCCACAGCATGATTATACTAATATTTAGCTTCAATTCGTTAATTGCTTGAAATAAAGGCTATCTTTATTCATCTGCTGTCTTCCAAAACTACAAGATAATGGGAAATAGGAACCATACTTGTATAAATTAAAATTTACATCTAAGCTCATGAAACAGTACAATTCCAAGGCTGTTATATGCTCTTGGGGATCAGTTACAATTAATAGCTCATATTTACTGTTTTCAATGTGTTGGTGTGGTGAATGAGCAATAAACATTTTTACAACATGGTAAATATTATTCTCATAGTTTCAGTTCTAAAATTAGCTGTAGGTTAGAGTCATTACTGAACCAAAACAAATCCCAGATGAGGGTTGTTTGGGACTGTTACAATAGAAATGAATGTGGTTACTGACAAACTGGAGGCTTTGCGAACCCGGGTATCCCAGTTCCTTTCGTAACAAAAGTATATGAAAACAGCAATTCCAACTTGTTAAAGATGAATTCTTTAACTACTGAAATTATTAGGCCAACAACAAGCTAGTACAAATTATCTTTAAGAAACATCATGGCATAAAAAGCATCCCCACTTTGTCCTGAACGGCAAGTCAATCGGCTTGACTATATAAAATACTTGTCTTCTGTAATCATTTAAGACACTGAAACTTGGACACTCGGATATTTCACATTAGCTTCAGGAACATGGTCAACCTTTAGCTTATTTTGAACACTTTAGTCTCAGTTGCTCAATAATTTCAACAAATATTCTTGACTAGATGGGTTTGCTCAGAGCCACTGGCACCACAAAGGTGGTCATGGATCCCTGCAGACCATGCCCATTTCTGTTTATATATGCTATTGGATTAAAGCTATCATATAGAACTTTTAGGTAGATTCCGGAAACAAAACTGGCATGATAAGTGACAAATCTAATTGCATTGTTGATTTCTGACATTGCATTTCCTTGCACCTCAAGGAAAATGACTGTTTTGAGAAGAGGAATTAATTTGTTGAAATGTTTCTTGATGTCTTTCACCCGGGCTTGGAAAGAGCATCATGAAAAAGAGGGCTCTTCTGGAAACTATGCACACGGCAGATTTCCCTAATAGGTGTGAAGAATGGCTGCTATGCATAAATGATTGTTGGAAAGTAATTCTTTGTAAAAAAAAAAAAAGAAAGAAAAAAGAAAAGAAACATGACCAAACAAGCAACCCCATTCACTCCTGTAGTCAATTTCAAGACTGTTCCAAGACCGAGAACAACGCAAGACATTTTCCAGATGCCGAGGTCCTCTACCAGTTACTAAACACCTATTAGGAAAAAAACCCACGACTTTTAAGTCTAGAAATTGTTAAACTCAATAAAATGAAGACTAAAACTTTTGAAAAAATTCTTATGAATAATATTATAAAACTCACTTGGAATCAGAGAGCTTCTCAATACAAAATTGTAAGCTATAACACTGTCCAAGGACACCTGTTTTGTTTTTTTTTTCTTTAATCAAGGTATAGTGAAGGAGCAGAGCCTAAACAACAGAGACGCTACAAGAGACCTTAACATCACAATCAAATTACAATTTAGCAATAAGAAAAACAAAGTATCAATCTCACCACTCCTTTAGCTATTTCTGGGACCCCCAAATCTTTAAATCCCACTCACTCCCGTCCCAAACCCTTCTTACCAGGAATTCTCTCACTGGGTGTCTGGGCACAGCTCAGGCGTTCTCAGGAATTCAGGCTTCACTGGGCATTTCCCTGGCAGGAGATGCCAATCTCAGGGTGAGGTGCGGAAGTGCGCACCTCTCCAAACCAGGAGGGTCTGCAAGCTGCAAGGTGCAGCCCACCCAGGGTCCTGGGGGGCTGGCTTTCCTAGTTTAATGGGAGAGCAAATTGGGTTAGTCTTGAGAACTCTCTTGCTCTTCCTCCTCCCAATTTCCAGGCACTTTAAACCCTTGAAGGGATAGGTTCAAAGCCCAAGATTGTAAGCTAGGCTCAAGGCAAGGGTCCTTTCCCTATGGCTCTCTGCTCCCCAAAGCGCGGGAGGCTCACCTTAGCGGAGCCTGCCTCTGCTCGCCCGGAGATGAGGCTGTGCGCAAACTTCTCCGACTTAAGTCCTTTTCGGTGCGCGCCACCCCCGCCCTCCTCCCCACTCGCGGACGAGGGGGGGCGGACGATCGCAGAGCCGGCCCCGCCCGGACCCTCCCTACACGTCAGCCCCTCCAGCCCTCGGAGGGAGGGGCTAGCAGCAGCTCCAGCTCCTCCGCGCCCCCCCTCCCCGCCCCGCGCCCCGGCGGGAGAGGGGCTTCACTCGCCGCTGTTGCTCCACCCCCCAAGAGTCCCCAATACCCCTGCGCTGGGAGCCCAGGAAAGCAGGGAAGGGACCCCAGTTAGACCTTGAGTAGGGAATAACTAGGGGGTCCACAGATTGGGCAGAGAGATCGTAACCCGTCCCTGGAGGCAGCTTTCTGGGAGTCCAGCCCCTTCCCCGGAGGATGCAAATTCCATAGGGAGGTGAGTTTCCCAAAGAACCCTATCCCAGAGAGAGTGGCACCCTAGTTCCAAGAGTGGTCACTCAGGGCACCACACCAGAGACCCAGTAGAGAGTGTGTTCTGTAGTGGGGCGCGGTAGCAAAATTGGGGTGGGGGCGTGTGAAAACAGCTGACCAAGACCTGGAGTGTTGAGTAAGGAGCCCGGAGGCAGAGGGTAAGAAAAGACCAGAGGGTCCAGCAAGCCCTGGACCCCTCTGGATTTGGGTAGGCGCAATCTAGGGTGCAGGTTGGATTTGGGGGGCACATTCTCTCCACCGAAGAGGGGTGTTGCTGGTGCAGTATCTTAGGATGAGTGACAGAAAAGAGCAGAGTCTGACGTGCCTGACTTTGTGTGGAGAACAATTCCTCTTCTCCACTAAAGCCAGCAGGAGCCCAGGACAACCCGATTCCAGGTGGGGCTCAGCGGGAACTGTCAGGCGCACCCTGGGAGGCAGGCAAGTTGCTACCAGGGGCGGGCTGCCCTCCACCTCCCGATGTCCGGAGCTGGGTGCAGTCAGGCAGAAGCAGACACTTTTTCCCCCAGACTGTTCAAGGAAAAGCAGCTACCTGTGTGTCCCAGGAATGTAAGGTGGCTGTAACTGTCGAGGTTACTAACACACCTGAGCAAAAGAAATAGTAAAAATAGGATGTGGGGGTGAGGACGGGGGGAGGCAGAGAGCAACACAAAACACTTTCCTAGGCACTCAGAGGTTAAGCACTTGGTCAGTTCTGGATAACAGAGATGCAGGTGTCTTTACAAAGGACTGCTCTTGCTGCTCCTCCATCCTGGGAGATCAGTGACTCTAGTCAAAAGTGTGTGTTCTTCTCTCCTAATTTGAACCCTGACTCTTTAACCCAGCGAGACTACAGGGGCCCTTAATTTGCATAGTTTGGGACTTTCATTGTCCCAGTGGAAGACAGGGTCCAGAGACAAACAGCTTTTCCTTGGGGGCACTCTTTGTAGGCTCTGCTTCTATATGCCCCCTCCGTTTCCCTGCCACCTCAGTCTGGTGACCTAGAGGTCTGAGTGTGACTCATCACGCATTGCATTCAAACCTAAAGCACCATGCCACTGTAGGGGAAGAGTCTTCACCTTTATTTCCGGGATCTAAGTGGCAATAATATTGTTAAGAGTATGAAATGTGACAAGGAAAGGGACTGGAGATTCGGGTGAGAAGGAGGTTTGCAAAGAAACATACTGAGTGACATAAACAAAATCTGTATGTGAAACTTTCTATTTGTAATTAATTTGTGCTAATGTAAAAATTAAAAGAGACCCTCTAAATTCATAATTTAGGTGCAAATCTTGACTACGTGTTTTAACATCCGTCCTCAATGGCTCTCTGATTTCCTAGCTGCTGCTAGCCAGCGGACATCTAATCAGACCTTCTTTTAAGAATTCTTTTTGATAGCTTCTTTGCTTTCTTTGGGTACAAACAGCACAGAATTATTAAAATTGTTTATGTGTCTCCTATAACAGCTGCTGGGGGTCAAATTTTGAGAATTCTCCTTTCATAGTCCAAACCACTAAAATATCAATGAATTAGGGAAGCAATTGGCGAGAGGAAGTGTCACTGCCCTGGCACCGAGTGATCCAGCAACTACAAAGAGATTGCTAGTTGTTGTTGTGATTGATTGATCCTTGGGCGTGTTACCTTACCGGTAACGACAGTAGTCTTCTGAGAGCAAATTGAACTTGTCTCAGTAAATCCATGGCATTAACACGACTCAGACAAAACAATGTTTAAGAATTAGCAAGAAACGTCCTAAGTATGTTCGAAAGCCTCAGACCACGTGTGGTGTAAGCAAAGGCAACCTCGACTAATTAAGGTGCTAATTGTGTCAGAAATAATAACGGAGAAGCCAGATTTCAGGGAAGGCAACATAGCTGGAGTGGGATCAGGGATGAGACTTTGCTCTCTGAAGGGGTTTAAACTGACTTTTCCTGCTACGTTATTAATACCAAAATTGCTGTGCACCTGCTGGATGCACCTGAAATCACAGAAGTATAAGTCGGGTATTGTCTTAATGCTTCCAAATTATTTTCTGTGTGGTTCCCCCGGAGGGCAGAGGTGGATGTGGGGACAAGCGGTTAAGAAGACTTTGCACAGTGCTGCTGACCTTCTGAGATCTATTGCCTTTTCCTACAGTCCATGCGGTGAAATAGGGTAGAACACAGCAGGATGCGGTGGTGTGTTGCGGAAGCAGGGGTGTGGTTCCTTTAAAGTTCAGTCTCACTTCTCTAAGTCTGGACTGGACTGCAGAGAAAAACAGATTTCTTCTCAGGGTCAGAATCTAAGGTGTCCCAAACTTAATTTGTGCTGAGCGGCTGCTTTTCAAACAGGACGGCTTGTATTTGTAAATACACCTTTGAATGGAAGAAGTGTATCAAAGGACTGTTCGGGAAGAGCACCTTAAAATTGATAATCCTACATTTCTGGAACTATCACTGATTACTTTTGACTTCAAGATGTTGTAGCGCTATGGGAGGTTTCCTTTCTCCTCCTGTCCCTCTTTAAACATTTCGTCCTTTAGGGAGAGTCAGCTACCAATCTTGTCTTACGTGTTTGGAGACTGAAGAGCTAACTGCTTTAGCGACAAACTCCACCTGTCTTTAAAAATTCCCAATTTTCATTTCCCAGAGTGTGGAGTCTTGCCACGCATAAGAAAAAGAGCTTGCCGGTCGGTTAACTAGTGAAATCCTGGGATCTGCTCAAATCTGCTCCTCATCATTGGGGTTATAGGCACGAGCAGCTGGGCAGGTGGGTACTGGGACTTTGGACTAAATCCTTGAACAGTGAGTATTGTGCTCATTGAACCTTTTCTCTAGCTTGTTTTCTCTGAGTTTGTTCTCTTTTTACAAGATATCTAAACAAAAAGTTCCTCTCAGAGACCTAGTCTGTAGTTTTAGTAATTCCTAATAGCAAAGCTTCCTTACATTAAAAGCAGATTTAATATTTCTTGGGTCTATCATATACTGGGCTAGCCACTCCTGTGGGACATAGTATAATATGCCATTCCCACTCTCGGGAAGCCCACAGCTTCTATAAGGACACGTAGTGCTTTCTTCCCAGCCTCCTTCAGCGCACAGCAGCTGGTGATTATCCTGTATGTAATTACCCTTCAGATTTACAGACTTCAGATGACAGCAAGAATAATAATTCACCTTGGTGAAAAATAATTTTTTTCCCTTGAAATAATTTGAACTTTGACCTGATAGATTATGCTTTTTCTGGAAGAAATTTGGCTTTGATTTTCGGGCTTTTTTTCTGAAATGAAGCTGATGTATATCTCACAGGGGGCTGTACAGACTGAATCTCCTGACATCAGAAAACAAAACACCAAACTAAAGCAAAGCCCGACAACAAATTCCACGTGAACCTGGAAATGTCTTTCCTAATTATACTTAATATGAACTTTCCTTGGGTTAACTGTTAACTCAGTGAGTAAATAACTGGTAAGAGGCATAGGCAGACCATCCACTCTGAGCAGTAATGGAAACTAATTAGTCCATGTCTGATGAAGTTGGGAAATAGATACTTCCTGTTTTATAAAAAAAATTCCAGAGAGAAACCCAGGATCCAGGGGGGGAAAATCTGCAAAAACAAATGTATGCATCCATTCATTTAAAAAAAACATGAATAATTGAGCACCTACGGCTTACATCCTAGTAGGGGAGGCAAACACTGATCAACAGAATAAGCAGTGTTTAATTTCAGATACTGACGCTATCAAGGACATTGCTGACAGACAGTTGAGAGGCCAGCATGACAGTGTTGCTTTACGTGTCAGGGAAGCTTGTCCCTGAGTTGAGCCCCGCACACCCACCTAGGAAAATCCTCGTGATGTGCCTGTCACCCACCCCTAATTTAGAGATACCATTTGGTCAGGAAGCTACTCATTTGGGGATTGTGCCTGCGTGGGCACGCATATCTCTGTAAAAGGTTTTCTGTAATTTAGCTGTATTTGGTCTGTGCTTGGGAATTTGGAAGATAGGAGGTGTGGGATGAGTAGCCACAATTTTCTGTACTTCCGAGGATATTTCATATTGAGTTATATTAGTAGCAAAAACTCTTGCACGATACTAACCTTTGAGCTCAAATTGTCAGGAGATCTTGTCAGAGTGCTAAAAGGAATAAACAACTTCCCCTAGAGTTACAGCAAAGCCTTAAACGTCTTCACTAGCTATGGTTCTTAACTTTCTGTTTTACAGTGAAAAACTCAGGGTTCAATCAGCTTTTCTTTATTGAAAACTTCCTTGGCACTGCTTCGTTTTACCAAGCATCTATAGCATTGCCTTATCTTAATTCTGTGATGCAGGCACATTTCATTACAGGTGCACAGGTAGCTGCTCAATGTGCTCGATGCGACTGCAGGCTGATTAATTCTAACACATACTGGATGGTAGTGTTTCGAATAAGGCAAGAATGGGGATTGCCTGTCCCCTCAATTCCAGTGCTGACAGGTAGGAGAGCACAGGGAGAAAGAAACACACTGAACTTAAGGACAGGTACAGACTCAGACTGTCTGCTTCATTCCCCATAGGCTTGCTTTCTAAATTAAAAACAAAAACACAATTTTATATTTCTAAATAGCAGGAGAGGCCCATGATAGGCATCTATAAATATTTAAGAAATAGATTTTAATTATAGAGGTTTTCAGAGAAGGTGCCAAAGGTGTACAGATTTTTCAGAGGCAGAACTTGCAAAAAGCAAAGAAACCTCCGGTGTTAAGAGAAAGAACGGGACGGGGGCTAAGGAGAGGGTTGTATGGTGGGATGGGACTAGGAAAGATTTCATCCCTGGGATGATCCTGCACTATTCTGGTCACTCAGGTTACTGTTCTTCAAAACTGATTACAGGAAATAAGTTGATTACAGAGGACTGTTTCTATTGGGAGAGAGAGTGAAATCATGCCTTCAGAACCTCATTACCTGCCTTAGCCACTTCATCCACAGCTTTTCCCAGCTTTGCCTTCGCCACTTCAAAGGGGGCAGTGTTTTCCAGCGTCCCCTTCAGTACTGCTGTATTTAAGGAACACGTTCTAGCTGTCATCTTGTTTCACCTCTTTACCTAAACCTTTTTAAATGATTTTTTTTTAACCCCCGGATTTCAAAATCTCTACTTGATGGAATCTGCCTCCCCCCCTTTTTTTTTGTTTTTTGTTTTTGTTTTTCGAGACAGGGTTTCTCTGTGGCTTTGGAGCCTGTCCTGGAACTAGCTCTTGTAGACCAGGCTGGCCTCGAACTCACAGAGATCCGCCTGCCTCTGCCTCCCGAGTGCTGGGATTAAAGGCGTGCGCCACCACCGCCCGGCCTGCCTTCCCCTTTCTTACAGCAAGATTCCTCATAATTTTATCCCTCAGGGATGGACCAGCTAGATCCCCAACTTCTTGAAACTGTCTCTATTCTAAAATTATTATTCAAAAGGAAATGTTTATGTTTCTTATGAATCTGAATTAAGGTGTCACATGAGGTGCTATACAAAACTCGCCTGCTGCTATGCACAGAAGGTTTCCTTTAGCAGAAGGAGGTAGGGTGATCCTACTTAAGCCCTGAAGTGCTGTAAGCTACTTGGACATCTTGATGCAATGCGGACTCACCCTGATACCTTAGGAGTGGACCCTGAGATGCTGTATTTCTTTCTTCATGTGTCTGTATGTTTGTGCTTTGTCTGTGATTTTATGTGGTGTGTGTGTGTGCCCCCACCCCATGTGTGAATGTGTGTGTGTGTGTGTGTGTGTGTGTTTTGTCTGTTTTTTTTTTCTGGTGTATGTGGGTACCCCTACTCTATGAGTGTGTGTGTGTGTTTGCTCATGGAGGTCAATGTGTGACACTGGGTGCTTTTTTAGTACTTCTCCACCTTATTTATTTAAGATAGTCTCTCTCCCTTGATGAATCTGCTGAACTGACTGCCTAGCAAGCCTTAAGATTCCTCTGGTTTATCACTTCCATGTTTCGGTGTGGTCAGTGCAAACAAATAGGCCTACGCTTTTACGTGGGTTCAGGGGACGGACCCCGAACTCAGGTACTAATGCTGTGCAGTAGACACAAGCTTCTGAATTTCTCTAGAGGCCACATGTTTTACATGCTGATTTGTAGTTATCCTTACGGCAGCAGCACAGTCTGCCTATTTCCCTCCAGCTTTATATACTGCATGCATTTCAAATTTGTAAATATGTTTTATCCTATAAGATTCAATGATGTATGACTGCGTGAAATAAGATTCTATTTTTTGTTTAATTTTAAAAATAATTTAGCAATGATCTATAGGTAGAAATAGTGAGGACAGTTGCTTTGATAGACGCAGCTTCCTGTTGCAGGAAGCTGGGAAAGAAATTTATTCTTGGGGGTTTAATCAACAGAATTTATTTTTCTTGGAAGAAGCCTTGGCTTTAAAGAAACTAGTCTTTCTAAGGGAAGAAACACCTGTTGGAGAGGAGATAGATGATGCCGACAGGGCAGTGATGGAGGAGCAGGGTAGTTTTGGTACTTTTAGGGTTTGATGGTGGTGGGCATTCATGGTAATTGTCATTCGTGGTGATGGTAACAGAGTTTGTGACTGTCTGCTCAGTGATGGCAACACTGGTGACGGTTCCTGAGCTGTGCTGAGGGCTGCAGTGGTACTGGTGACAGTGTTGTCAGTTTTCAGCAAACAATACAGGGACAAATACCAATTTCCACTCTTGTTTTGAGCTGTTTACAATCTTTGTGTATGGTGACAAGTTGCTTAATTTCTTAGACCCTCAGTTTATGCAGCTAGAAAGGCAACAAAGTGATAATTCTGTGATTGTACTATAGAGATAAAGCCCTTAAGAATACAGAAAATGCATGTTCCATGTTCAACGTATGTTTATTTGGCAAATGTGCTTGACTTGCATTATTAGCTTGTAAATGTTCAATTGAGTTGAATTCAAACTTAAAAATTTAGTTCATATTTTTTCTGTCTTTTTCTCTTCTGGTTGTATCTTTAATAACTCAGAACATTTAATAACTCAGAACATTCCTGCAGCCAATATGGGTCACTGGTATGATTATTAACCTTTGAATGTTAAAGGAATAAAGGCAGTTCAGACATTTCATGCTTAAAATTTCTTTCATACATAAATTCAGTCCTGTAGAGACTGACACTTCTAGAATTTAATATTGAATTTTTCCTCCTAGAATTTTCAGTAGTCTGATAACTGGGTAGTTAGTATCAGTGTTTGTGAATATGGACTTGTTTATATACGTTTTTATTTCTTACCCCATGATCCCCATGCAGTACCATTTTCTACCTAATTACCAAGTGAATGTTCAAGAAATTTCAGCATTTAATGCTGGCTGGAGATGAAGTCTCAAACTGTTTATAGGATTCCAGACTTCACGGCCAGGTACCTGGGACTCTTCTGGGTTAGAAATGGCATTGTAGTCAATTATTGTCTGCTTCTCATCTCCCCATGCACTTGATCTGGTCAGTCTATGCCATTTTCACACTAATAATAATAGCACCAATTGATAAAATATTGGTCTACCACCTGTCAGACACTGCTAAACAGATCTCATGCATTATGCTATCTGATCTCTGTGTCAACCCTGAAAGGAACGTCTTATTGATCTTATTTTGTAGGCAATTATAACAGGTAAGAATTTTGATCAATGTCATGGAATGCATTGATCTAGAGTTTACTATTTCGAGAGTCATGTGCTGCTTCTCCCATACTTTCTTGCTTATCTACTTCTGTACCTTTGCTTATGGTTGGCTCTCATTTTAAAACACACTTCATACGTCATTGTTTATGTAAAATATCCAAAGCTACCCAAAGCTTCACTCAAATACATAGTCATATGACTTTAAAAACCTCCTTTTTCATTTTGTGCCTCATTTCCTCAACAGAAAAAAAGGGGGAAAGAATATAACTGTTTTGTGTTCTACAAATGAAGTAAGATTAAATATGGCATTTTTGTGTTTTATTCCATACTCGTGTAAGCACATGGTCATAAGTGTGCATGCTTACAAACTCAATCTTAGCTTTTGAAGAAATTAGATCAGTTTATGCATAAACTATTAAATCAATTTATAGAAGCATATTTCTTAGACAGGAATATTCCAGTTGAAAAATACTGAACCTGTAATACAGAGAAAATTTGTATCTTGAGTCACATAGTTGGGATAAGTAGCTCTGAAATTCGGAATTTTATTTTTATTGTTATTGTTGTTGTTATTATTATTGTTATTGGTTTTTTGAGACAGAATTTTCCTGTGTAGGTTTGAAGCCTATCCTGGAACTTGCTCTGTAGACCAGGCTGGCCTTGAACTCACAGAGATCCTCCTGGTTCTGCCTCCTGAGTGCCGAGAATAAAGGTGTGTGCCACCACTGCCCAGCCATTTTTTTCTTTATCAGAATATTTGTTTAGTTCATTACGTTGGAATATTCTGATGATTGTAATATGATTCTTACCACTCGGTAGAGGCAGAGGGCTGTCTTATTCATCTTTGCTCCCCACACCGCACACAAAGCATTTTCTGAATCGATTGAACATCTGCTAAGTCCAGGAGCCCTCACATCAACTCTGAGGGCCAGGTATAATTGCTCAGAGGAGGAAGCTGAGAGGAAGATGTTTCCAAACCCGCCAATGGGAATAGACTGTGCATTCACTTGACCTTTGAAGGCAACTCTAGCTTTGCTGTCTTCCTATAACACAGATAAGTGAGAATTGCTGGAGGATATTTTGTGCCATAATAATCTTAATATTTTTAATTCTCATATCTATTTTCTTTATTTAATAAAGTATTTCAGGAAATTGAGTGATACACATTGCAGGATATTAGGAAAATAAAAGGAAGAAATGAATTGCCTGTAACCTCAATAGTCAGTGATAAGCAACATTAACTTTCTGTTTCATTTTACCCATTAGTTTTTCCTTGTAAAAACATTAATGGTATCTGCTTATCTTTCTCTTTTCTTAAATTACATTTGAATTGAGATTGCAATTCCCTTCAGAATGCAACTCCGGTCATAGTCCAGGATCTAGTAAATAAGAGCGCTTTGTATAAAATGGTATGAAATGACCTCCTCGGACCGTGTGTTTGATAGGAAACTCAAAGAGGTCTGGGATACAAGGTTTCCATGCATTAATTAACTCTTGAGATTCTCTCAGGCTGCAGCACAGCAGCATGAAGAACAACCACAGACAGCTTTTGCCAGTACAGCTAAAGAGGGTCAGAGTAGCCGACATGAGCATTTAGAGCAAAACACACAGAGTTTTGGTATTTGCATGAATCTGCTTGTAGAAATTAATTTTGACCATGTTTAGGAAAACTACAAATGATTTCATTTCTGTAACTATTCCAAGGCTTTGCTGTGAGCAGTTGTAGACTTCCTTAAATTTTGTATACATTTCTTAACTTACATAAATAATGGTTGATTTTTCCCAAAATGTTCTTTATTAAAAAAAAAAAAGTGAGAATCCAGAATCTAGTGAAAAGGTAGGGAATCAACTAGGACCAGGATGCTGAAGTTGGCTGCTTGGGACTGTCTGCCTTATTGCCTTCTCTGCGAGACAACATTCTCTGGGCTAGCAAACATTCAAGTGTGGCTAATAATATTAGGATTTAATTTATCTTCAAGAATAATATGGAGATAGGTACTCAAGAGAAAACATTGCTAGTAGGGTCCACCTATACACAGTCCCCAAAACTCTGGGCTGCTTCCAGCTTACTTTTCCATTGTTAGGACCTGTGGGTTCATGTGGGTGAAAAGATAGTTCTGGTACCAAAAGCCACGTTTCAAGCTGAAGGCTATAGATCTTAGAAGAAAAAGCATTAACAGGTAATGGATATAACTTTCTTTTAAAAAAGATTCCAGAAGCTACCTAGTTTCTCTCTTACTAAAAACGTGTTAGATGGAGCTGGATACATGGCTCAGAGGTTGAGAGTACCGGCTGCTCTTGCAGAGGACCAAGATTTGATTCTTAGCATCCATGCAGTGGTTGACTTATGTCTGTAACCCCAGTTTTAGGAGATATGAGACCTTTTCCTGGCCTTGTTTGTCAGTAGATACACACACACACACACACACACACACACAGACACATATATAACAAAATAATAAAAATGCCTGGACTATAGTCATATGATTATGTTCACTTGCAAAAGAATAAGAAAAATCTTTATCTGAGTTACTATGCATATAAATAAAGCCTTGTAAAATAAAAATACAATGGATACTAAGGACAATTTTGGTCTTTTCCAGAGAGATTTTTAAAAGCCATTGGAAATAATATTTATATTTTTATTCTGTATGTATCTGTGTTTTGAGTAGCTGCTTAGTGGAACTGAATTGTGCAGTATCAGATGCCTGGTGTAGAAGTCAGCAGACTGCAACCTGTGGGCCAGATCCTGCTGCCCCAGTTATGTGGGAATATGGTCATGCTCTTTTACCTGCGTGCTGTTGTGGCTGTTCCATTATCACAGAAGCAGGGTGTGAATTCAGACATTTCCGACTTTGCAGAGAGAACGTTCATGGAGTCTTCCTCTGGACACTGCAGCCTCACAAAGTCTGGATTATTCACTTTTCCTTTAAAGCATGCCGGATCACTAGGAATTACATGGAGAGGCACATTCTAGGATTTTGTATATTACTAGTTAGGTGGAAGATGCTAAAAAGCCAACATGTAAGACTAAAAATAGAAATGGAGTTTGAATTATTAAAATTGGAAGTGATTTTTGAAAAAGTATTAGAACCTGTCAAACTTAGGTCATGGGTTTCTGGAAGCCTATTATTTTCTCTGTTTCTTTGGAAAGCTCAAAAAATATTCTGTAATTAAATAATTTGTAAGGATTTAGAACAAGAGTACATGGCTTCTCTGAAAAATAATTGCAAAAACCTGGAAACAAGAACCAAAAACGACACTCGGGAGATGAGCTGTCTCAGTTGTTACAGTACTTACCATGAGAGCACGAAGACAAGTTCAATCCCAGAACTCACGCACGTGTTGCCCTTCACGTTTTATAATTCCAGTGCTGGGGAGGCTGAGAAGGGCCAATTCCTGTGGCTTTCTGACCAGCCTAATCTTGTGAGTTCCGGTCTAATGAGTGACCCCGTTTCAAATAACGTTATGGACAATACCTGAAGAAATACACTCAAGTCCTCTGACCTCCACAAACGTACACATACGTCACTGAAAAGCACACACACATATACATCCACGCACACACGCAGAAGAGAAGAAAGCAAGAGTGCCTTCTGGACATTAAAGGACTGATGCCCAAAGCACTCACCGAAGTTGTGACTGCCTGCACAGAACATAGCTGTCCCATCTTTGTCAAGGAGGAATGAGAGGTCCTGGAGTCCCTATCCCTTGCTGTGGAGGTATTGGCAGATAACAACTTCCAGGGGAGGAAGTGCAGGTTTTCTTTTCTTTAAGGGTGTGGCACCCGGTAGACCCCAGTTGGTGGTCCTACATCTATGAGTGTGGAGGTGGCACAAAGCAGACTCAGAGAATCATAAAAAAAAAAAAAAGGACCAGAAGTTAGGAGGCATAAAACGACATGTCTGGATCTGGGAGAAGTTAAAAGGAAGAATAGGGGTTAATGTGATCAAACGACACTGTGTGCATGCATGGAATTCTCAAAATAAAAATATTAAAATAAAATCAAAGGCAAAAGAGATCCAAGTCAATTCTAATTGGAATGCTGGAAGGAGGCTCCTTGTGGAGTTGTTGCTGAACAGGCTGTGAGATCATTGGGGATGACCCTTCAGAATCACATCAGTATTTCCAGAGACTGCACAACTGGACAACGTGACTGCCTCAGATTTTATTTTAGTATTTTTGATACTTCCGTGCATGCATGCAGTGTAATTTGATCACATTAACCCCTATTCTTCCTTTTGACTCCCCAGAGATCCAGCCATGTCTTCCCATCCCTCCTAACTCCAAAGACAGCTCCTGGATCCAGAAGCACAGAGGACATCTGAATTCAGAAGAGCTCTGTAGTTTTTGCTGTTAGTTTTGGCATCAATTTCAGATCATTTGCTCATACTGGAGTGAATTATTTAGGAAGACCAAAGCCGTGTGATAGACTTTTTTTTAATATTTAAACTTTTTCAAAAGGGTGCTTGTAATCTATAAACAACTTGATATATAAAGGGAAAAATAACTCTCTAAATTATTTAAGATTTACCACTTTAATGACAGTAAGTAAAGTCTCATTGCTTCTTTAGAGTAGCTTTCCTATCTTAGAAAACTAAAGTGACTGTATATTTATGAGAGAAGGAATTTCAAAACCTCTATTGCTGTAAAAATTATATCACTGTCTTTTAACATTAATATATATGTATGAAAGCTGTTTATCTGTCAAAATTTGATTATTTTGCCAATTACAAGTCTAATTAACTGGAAAGGGTTACATTTTAATTAAAATTTATAGTGACTATTAAGGACTATAGTGTGCCTAATATGTGATATAAAAATCCCATAGTATTATCAATAGCTCCCAGGTTTGAATATTTACACGTTCCAAGTCATTATCTTGAGAATAAAACAAAATAGTATATCTTGTTTTCCAAACTCTGAAAATCAAGCACCTATTGTGTAAAACGCAGGTATTATGTCCTAAAGATGTGAAAACATGCATAAAACAGTCTCTTAAATAATACACATACTCGTAGGGGTAGGGAGAAAAGTAAAGTTTATCGTAACAGACAAGATCCCTAATAGATGTGCAAGACACAGGAGGTGTCGGACAGACAGTAAAGAGTGCACTCCATACACAGTCCCTGACAAGTCAAAATCCCCATGTATATTTTGTTTGAAAAAAAAATAGAATTTCTTCTTGTTGTTTGAGTACAAGAAATAAATGAGACGAGGGAAAATCTGAAGGCTGTCTGTACTGGATTATCATTGGGGACTTCTAAGGAGGGAAAGGGTAATTCTGTCAACTCTGGGCTTTAGCCATCTGCAGTTGAAAGGGAGTGAAAGAGAGTGAGTCTGGCACAGTGAAATCCAGCTAAAGGACCCCCAGTGGGCGGGGCACAATGGTTGTGGCATTGGTTAATCGTTTTTGGCAAAGACCATGGAAAGGAAGAGGTGAATTCTTGCTTACTTTGCAGAAATAAGTCTATTTGGTAATGAAGGATGGCAAAGAGTGAGGAGCAGGAAAAGAGAAGAAAGAAGAAGAGGGGAGAGAGAGAGAGAGAGAGAGAGAGAGAGAGAGAGAGAGAGAGAGAGAGA
>JAQHUG010000615.1:347754-365882 GCA_028555095.1 Dicrostonyx torquatus
ATGCACACCTTCTTAGACTGAGATGGAGCGGGGAGGGCCTTGGGCTTCCCACAGGGCAGGGTACCCTGCCCCATCTTAAGGAAGCAGGGGGAGGGCGGTGGGGTAGTGGGGGAGCGGGAGGGCCCGGGACAAGGGGAGTAAATGTAAATTTTTCTTTTAACAATAAAAAAGTTATACTTCATATTTAATTGATGTCTACTTGCACATGAGGATAATGAAATTTAGGCCAAACACGGGGCCTGAAGATACACATTTGTGATTAACTCCAAAAATATCTGTCTGTATGTGTAATTGTGTAATTGTGTGGGTCTTGTCTGGGTATGTGTATGTCTGTATGTGTTCAAGGCTGCCAGAAGAGGGTGTCAGATCCCTTGAAACTGGAGTTTTAGGTAATTCTAAATAGTTTTGTGTTGATGCTGAAAACAGAATGAAAGTTCTCTGGAAGGTTCTCTAAACTATTGAGGAATCTCCAACCCCAAGGGACTCTTTCCTGATAGGTATTGATAGAGACTATAGGTTTAGAGAAATTGCTAACACTTACTAATACAGGTTAAAATGAACATGAGTGGCAGTCTGACTAGAATGATATTCCAATATAGGTTTGTTCCTGTCGGAGGCCAGGAGAGTTTCTGTGTAAGGCTCCTTCTCTCTGCATTCTCTGACAGTAACTGAGCCTGCGTACACTTACCACTGATTCCATTTTCACTTTCTCACTGACAGGCTATTTTTTAAAGGATACATGGTATCCCACATGGAAAGTATACGAGAGATGCTGAAACCAAATATAGAACTATTTTGGAAAATGTTTCTAACAAGCATATATGCTTTTCCACAATTTACTCCCTTTATTATTAATATTGCACATATCATATTACCATTAGAGTTATTCTCAAGAATATTACGTTTGGTAGTAGCACATTTCCTTAGCAATATATTTGAAAGGAAATTATATACACTTCAGTGTAAATGGCAAGTTAAAATGGCTTCCTATATTTCCGTTACATTTGAGCACTTACATTTTTTTATAGAGTATCACTTGTTTTTTTTTTTGACATGAAATATTGGAAACGTGGAGAAATTCATGATAATTTTTATCTGTTATCACTTAATACTGGTCCATTCTTCCTAATTCAACTTTTAAATAAGTGTATTTGATATTCACAGACCAAATGTAATGATCATCTTCACCTATAACTTTAAAATTATTTGAATTTTTTGCATCATTGTTCACTTCAACTCCAACTTAACATTGAATGTTAAGCAACAGCCCCAGCTAATGATTATTTAATGTAACATCCCTATTTTGGGCATGTTAAGAGTTTGATACACAAGCTGGGAAAACTCCAAAGTAAAGAATAGCGGTGCCAGGCGGTGGTGACACACGCCTTTAATCCCAGCCAGACAGAGGCTGGCTGATCTCTGTGAGTCTAAGGCCAACCTGGTTTACAGAGCTAGTTTCAGGATAGGTTCCAAAGCAACACAGAACCTTGTCTCAAAAAACAAAACAAAACAAACAAACAATCAAACAAAAAAAGAATAATAGACAAGGCAAGTCTTAATGTAGTCATAGAGAAGTCAGAGGTAGGCAAGGTGATGACCTGCTGGGCTGCTAGGAACACTGTCTCCCCTTTTGTTGCTACTCTGATGTCATTAGAATTCTTGGAGGTGATCTATACTTTCCCATAATCTCACACATACCTTCTGTTTATTTCATGTTACAGAAGTTCAATCATTTTGTAAGAAAACTGCACAATATGCGCTTTTAGCTAGAACTGTTTACTTAAATACAACTGTGTTCTGTTACTGACAGCAACTAGAGAGGGTGGACGGGGTGGGGGGTGGGCTGGGGAGAAAAATCACTGACCTTGCCGGTCAGTACACCACTCCACTGCTGTTTTAATGTCACGTATTTAACAATATGTTAAGTCCTTTGCCAAGCCATTGATGGGAATTTCTATAGCTTCCTACTTCTGGATTTAAATCTACTAACCAACTAGATCCCAATTTACTAATGGCATAAATAGAGTGTGGCATAATTTATAAGGCCATTTAACTCAAAACAAAAGCATCGATGAACTTAATATGACAAAACTCCTCCCCTTGTTGGGAAGTTACTGCCTTGCCATTTGGAGGAAGAATGCCTCTGTCCGTGAGCATTACTCACTAGCAAACCCTTCGAAGTTTGCTGCTCTCTGACTCACCTGAGCACATGCCTCGCCCCTTCTCACAGACATCTGTCCCTGTATTTCTCACTAAGGAAAACTGGTCCCACTTCATCTGACTTCTGCCACAGCTTGTGCTTTCATCCTTTCAATTTTCACCATCATTTCTAATCTGCTTCTGGTCCCCTTAAACACAAAGTTTTCAACCTTTATTTCTTATATACATATTCATCCGAATGTAAGTTTAGAATTACTGACTCCTTAGAAATTCCATAATACCTTGGGAGAGAAGTCCTACCTAAAATTATTTTCATCAAGAGCTGTAGAGTCTAGTGGGGAAGAGAATGGGGCTCTTTTTGGGGCTGAGGAGCAGCCCTGCTCCCTGCACCTTAATAATCATGACAACACGGATAGGAATTATCTCAATGGCATTTTGTTCATATTCCCAGGAGAGCAGAGCCCAGTTTCACTTCGTTGAGGTGAAAGGATGCTAAGATTGCTAGTGGAACTCCCTCAGGCTACTGGCGGATTACACAGAGGCAAACAGCAGATGTCGCTGACATTCCTGTGCAAAACCAAGGACTCTGCTGTCTTTGTGTACGTGTACCAGAGCAGTTGAAGTGGATGGGAAAGCCATCTGTTTAGGGAGGTAGGTAAAAGCGAGGACTGTACAATGACATCCTTTGCAATCATGATGGGCACAGCTTATGGTCTCCAGGATGCTGAATACTATTGTTTAGACATGAGACCACCGGGGCCCAGGGCTTTGAATGGGAATAATAGTACTTCAATGGAAATAATAGCACTTCAAGGTTACACAAAGAATGTCTTCCACACCCCTAGACTTGGGACAAAGAAAGTACTGGAAATTTTGTGTGGGGAGGAGAGGGGGAAGGGAAACATAAAAAATAGATGATGAGTACTGCCAGGCTAATAACTCAGAAAATACAAATAAAATAGCGACATTCTTTGATTTTTCCTTTGAAATCATTGCAGCTTGAATATTTCTATGGATGAAATCCCTCAATCCTTCATAAGAATTTAGCAGTGGTTTTTAATAGTAATTCAGCATTTCCAGTGATCTGTCTTGTGAGTAGTGAGGCCCTGGAAAGGGAACATTCCCGTATAATCAGGACTAAACATGAAAGTTCTTTAACCTTATATGTAAAATAGAGTTAGCAGTAATAATTTTAAGTTTGCTAACAGTAATATTTTGAATACCTGCCTTCTCAATATTCAAAAGGAAAATTAAAAATATCACATAATGAATTTGGCATAGACCAACAGTCATTGCATGTTTTTGCTATGTAATACTCATTATATTAAACTGGCTACAATTTTACTTTCTAAAGTAATTTTCACAAAACACACTAGGCTTCGTTAAGCTGTCATTGGAATGATAACTATGTTTTTTTTAATTCTTCATATTCCAAGTGGTTAAATTATTTCACAGTTTATTAGTTGTTATCCAATTCCACATTTCATACTCTGGCAAAACTTCCTTCTTCAATAAAGGGAGAAGGATTCAGACCTACAAAATTGGAACAAGGGATGATAAGCGGCTTTCCAATGTGCCTTACTTTGAACCTAAAGATTTTTTCCCATTATTAGAGCCCAACTTTTCTTGGAATATTGTTGCATTTTTTCATATTTTACAGGGCCTTAGCTTGGCTTACAAGCTAATGTATTGGCATTGTATCCAATTCTTTACTAGATCCGCCAATTAATTCAAAGAAACATTTCTAATATTTTATATAATATTTGCATATTACTGACAATAAAATGAGAATACACTTAGAACGAACTATCATCTCAATAATGTTTTATCCTCTCTGGAAGCTGTAAAGGTGTGTTGGTGTTGGTGGTGGTGGTATGTGTCTGTGTGTCTGTGTGTGTCTCTCTCTGCATGACACATGCATGTGATAATCCCTCCATAGCTGTGATGTGATAATCCCTCCATAGCTGTGATGTGATGACCCCTCCAGAGCTGTGGTTGTACTATTAGGTACTCACTCAAAACTTGAATTAAAACTTTTTGAAAAGAATTGCATTATTATGAACATGCACAGACATTTTCTTGCTATTTTCCTAAGTAGTATAGTATAACAATGATTTATATATAATTTTGTTGTGTTAAGTATTATAAGTAACATAACTTCAAGGGTACACGAGGATAATGTATATGTTGTATAAAAATTCTGTGCATCTTATACAAGGAACTTGAATACCCTAAAAATTTGATATTTGCAGGGAGTTCTGCACAAACCAAGTGACAAATGAAACACCTACGCCCACATGTTTGTGTACACACACACACACACACACACACACACACACCACACACACAGAAGCAAAAACACATTTGTAGTAAAAGCGATGCCTTCTTTTTTTTCAGCTACTTAGATCTAGAACTCCATGCAAAGCTCTGGTAGTTAGGATGAAGTGCGTGGAAAAGCTCCTTTTCTCTATTGGGTATCCACGTGGCATTAGGGTTTCCGACATGCCAGGTGCAAGTGCCTTACCACTGAGCTTCTGCCCCAGCCTATCTTTCTTCTCTTACTTCTGTGGAGTGAAAGCTTATCTTTGTGATCAGTGGACTTGCTCTTAGGGGAAGATGTTAGCAACATTAAGGGAGCTTTATTTTCAGCACTTTTAGAAGATCCACTCTATTTTGTGAATTTGTGATTAATGATACCAGCAGCTATCCTCTATATTCACTGTCTGTTACTGGGTTACAAATGATCAGAGAGCATAGACACTTCAAACACAAGTGTTTATTCTCTCGTACAGTTTCTTGCTGGAATGGCAAGACCAGATAGTTGTGGTTCTGAGCTTTTCATAGGACTATTACGTTTTTTGTTTTGTTTTGTTTTGTTTTTTTTCCAAAACACGGTTTCTCTGTAGACTTAGGGCCTGTCTGGGAACTAACTCTTGTAGGCTGGTCTTGAACTCACGGAGATCTGCCTGTCCTTGCCTCCCGAGTTCTGGGATTAAAGGTGAGTGCCACCACCGCCCAGCCCAGCTCATAAGGTTATTCTTAAATTAGTGCCACAGTCCCTGGGAACTTTGACTGGATGGAGGGCTGAACTGTCAACCAAGTAGCTGCTCTGTAGCAGCCTGAGAATCCTGATGATGTCAGCTGGAGTGTGTAACCCAAAAGGAGATGCCAATGCTTAACACTCTTGCTATGGAACACTGCTCAGAAGTGAGTCGGTATATACAGCTCACTCTCAAGATAGGGAAGTAGAACTTTACCATGTAAAAGAAATGCCATCAAAAATTTTGTAAACATACTTTTATCACAATACTTTGGCATTATTTTAATAACCTCCCTAGAAACTTCAGCAAGTCAAGAGTTTGCCATATTGCTTCTCTTCTACCTCACCAGTACTTCTTCCTGTCAAATTATAAGCACCTGTGAGCAATATACACTGAAATCGGTGGTACTACAGACCAATTAATGCAATTAAGCCCCCTCCCCTTTTTTTGAGACAGGGTTTCTCTGTAGCTTTGAAGCCTGTCCTGGAACTAGCTCTTGTAGACCAGACTGGCCTTGAATTCACAAAAATCCATCTGCCTCTGCCTCCCGAGTGCTGGGAATTAAGGCATGCACCACCAATGCCTGGCAATTAACCCCTTTAATTATCAAGAAAGTTCATATTTCCACAGAACAAGGTAGATTAGCTTTCTTAGGAATAGGCTTATAAATGCACCATTCTTTTCTCATAATAGAATTATAGTTCAAGTGTTCTTCCTTTAGAATTTTTTCTTATGTGTCTTTGGCTAAGAGTCACTGAGTTATTGTAGATTCTTCACTGTCACTTCAGTTCACATTTTCATCACAATGGGGCAGAATTTTACAGTAATGGTACCAAAGAGCCATGGTTCTAGCCATCTGTACCCTCTTTCTTTCTTTCCATCCTGACTCTGGGATTGTCTTCATTCCTTACTTAATCCCATTGAGTATCAGAAAATGTGATGTAGGCTGTGGTGTAATGAACACGTGGATGGGGCTGAGCTTAGTATCTCTGCTAACTGCTCCAACCAGCTACCTCTCCATAAGAGAAGTCACTTGGGACAGGACAGTCCCTGGTCAACCTGACAGTTGACCACACACTCATGGAGAGCCAAATGTGGCCACATGTGACTACATGTGACCACATGGAAGAAAAATAAGCCATCCAGTTAGCTCCAGCTCTTCAAAGATGCTTGGAGAGTTTGTAGTGTATTTTAATTTTTGTTTTTCAGATGTTAGCATAAACATAAAAGAAGAGTATTTGAATACCCATGTAAGTGATGTAGCTTATCTCTACATATCCCTAGAGTCAATCAAGATCACCACATCAAAAAGCAGCAACTTGGTCTTCAAATAAATGTTGCTTGTCTTGTGCAAATAATTTACAAACTAAGGAGGTTTTTTTAGTCAGCGAAATGAGGTCCAGACTGAAAAATAGGTAAAGAGCAATTATAATATTGGAGAAATAATACAGAAAAGAATAACATAGAAAAAATTAAAGAAAGAAAGAAAGAGAGAGAGGAGGGGAAGGACAGAGACAGAGATGGTTTTAGCTTTCTAGGGTTGTCATTCAATCATATAGATTTTAATAGGCAGTTGAGAAAAATTTCTAGTTGTGCTGTTACATGATAGTTAATTTTAAGTAAATAAATCTTGAATTTAGCTTTAGTAAGATACATATTTGGACATGTCTCTAAAGATGTTTCCAGGGAGGGTTAAATGAAGAAGGAAAACACTCCCTGAAGTGGGTGGCACCATCTCAGGGTCTGGGGCCCAGACTGAATGACCAGATGTACAAGCTTGACACACTCACATCTGTCATGCATCCTCCAGGGAGACTGCACCTTTCCAGTCTGCGAGAACAATGGAAGTCTTACTTTGTCAGTTCGTTTCTGCCAGATCTTTAGTCACAGCAAGGAGAAAACCTGTCCTCTAGTTTTCCTAACAAAGCTTTGCATCCTAGAGTCTGTCATATGTCTGATGCCAACATCTGGGCTCCAAAAATGTCCTTGGGTACAAACCAGAGTCAGAACCCTGCACAAGACTCCTTCAGTGTCCCTGCTATTCATCTCTCTCAATCCTGCTCCTGGGTTTTGAATGAAAATCTCAACTTTAGAATATAATAGATGCTCAATAAATACTCGTGGATTACATGAAAAACTATTTAGTAGAATACATTAGTCTTTTTGCTACTAAAACCTTTCCTAACATAAAGATGAACTTTCTCAGGGATACTTAAAAAATAAGCAAAAACAGTGAAATAAGTTATCAATGCTCATGCCCCAGCTGTTGCCGCTTGTCATGCTTTGTCCGCTTCTCTCCCCACCCCTTGAGAAGTAGACTCTGGACAGCACCAGCTTTTGATCCCTGCTAATAATTTAACCTCCAGAAGGTTTTCTGGCTCCATGTAGGATTCAGAGTCCTTGGTTGAAGGCTTATGAATATGTTCTGTATAGTTTTCCAAACACACCGCAGCTCTATGTGGCTAGATTTCTTTTCCTGCAAGGGGATGCTTGTTTATTCAACAGGTATATTTTAAAGATGTTTTGATTTTTACTTATGTGAGTTTCTGTATGGGTATGCACAGCATGGAGTTGATGCAGAGGGCCCCAAGACCATATTGGATTGCTCTGAAGCTGATAGTGTGGGTCCTGGCGTCAGAACTCAGATCCTCTGCAGGAGCAGCGAGCTCTCTTAGCCTCTGTGCCATCTCTCCGGCCCCAGCTTGACAAAGTTTTAAGTGGTCTTCTAAACTTCAGCTGGAAGAATTACTTGGATAACCAAATCTTTTCAGTGTCAAAAGCTGTACTTCATTTTAAAGTTTTAAAATAAAAAGCTCCCTCCTAATCAGATTATGTAACTACATTTAACTTTACTGTAAATGTCTGTTTTTAGGTGTGTACCTGCTTGCTAAATTTATCACACAACACTTGATGCATGTTTAGAGTGAATACCATAACTGTATTAGTCTAAATACAGTCTCTCACTATGCTCTTCAGCCCCCAAGTGTAGAAAGTGGTGCGGCGCCGTACAGCCAGCGAGTGTGTTCCCAGCATCTGAGAGGAGCGCTAGCCCTTCGTCCCGCCCGCTCAGAGCCTTTGGCCACCACCCTCTCAGGTCAGACAACAGTATGGGAACACTTCTGTCCACGAAGTGGACACCTCTTTGTGACAGCTTGAATTATACAGAATAAAATGATGAATAAAAATCCATGCAAATGGGTTTTCATAAAGTTTATCTTATAAAATCTGATAGTGATTAAGGAAAGATTTGCGGTTGATAGGTGTTTAATCCTAATTTCATCTCAGACATTCAAAGATTAATAATATAGATTTATATGTTGGGAACAAAGTCACACATGACTTGGAGTGCCTCTGTGAGAAATGATGCTGAGTCTTTTAGGACTGAAATAATTAAGCTTTTTCAGCTTCCAGCTTACTCTCAGGTTTGCTTTCAAGAATATTTAACTTCAGCACTATTACAATTTTAATGCTATTTTTAAACTAAATTTGCTTTTCTTATTTTAAAACACACAATGAAACAAAAAACAAGCCAGGGCTACTACGAGCTTTAACCATATATTCCAGTCGTATAGAATATTCAAAGTCCAATTTGTGCTAAACTAGTTTTACCCTAATTACTTATACACAAAGGTCTGTATTATTATAACTTAAAGTGGCTTTCATTATAATACATGATAAAAATTGTCAAATAAGTAGGTAAAATGTGATGTAAGTAGATTTAACCAAATTGGTCTTATTAACCAAATTAAGATGACATATAAAATTTTAAATGTGATATAAGTAATGTTTCTATCTTAGTCTGCACAAAGACAAAAACAGCAAATAATAGGTCATTATCTTCTATTTGGGAATAAAGGCATATTGATTTTACATATATATGTAAAATTTATATATACACACACATGCCTTTTATACATCTTTTTTATGTCAAAAAGAAAATAGGACTGCAGTAAAATGATCCTGCTATTTGTATATGTGTTTTTACATATAATATTTTAATTATCAAAATGTATCAACATGTATCAAAATGTGCTTTTTAAGACTAAGCGGACATGTTCTATATTAAGGACAGTGCAGTTTATTTTATTGGATTTTCTTTCTTTGTATTTCAGACTTTCCTCTTCCCATGTTAAAAAAAGGGAGATTATTCTTTATTTAATATGGGTGCATTAAAACTTTGGGGATTCTAAATTCTCTCTTCAATATGCATGAACACTTCCAAAGATTGAATAAGATAATGTGGCCTTAAAAAGTGATCATTCTATTTCCCCTTTTATTAGAATATAATCTGGAGACAGATAATGCATAATGCTGGGTAATGGATCACATCAACTAAGGCATGCCAATAAATCCTTGCACTGACCTTACACATAATGCTTTTCTAAGAAAAAATGTTTTAAGTGAAGAAAAATCTCCTTCTTATTGTGTTTTGTTACATCTTCTTTAGTAAGAGAGGGATAATGTTGTCTGCTGTGTGTTTTTCTCCTGTTAGCTTTCAGGGGCTAGTCAATTTAAATTGTCATTTAAAAGAATATGTACATATGTATATCATTACAAAACAAAGAAGATCCTTTGGGAATTGATGGCAAAAGAAGATAGCAAAACAAATATAGAAAACCACACAAAACAAAACAAAATACAAATTCAAATGAAATAAATGCTAATCATTTAGTTAGTAATAAAACATTTCTTCATAATTTTAGTGTAAAGATATTATGTCCTTACCCATCATTGGACCTTTTGTGCACCCTTGTTCCTTCAGCAATCACACTGACACCCATCCTAGCTGATACTGATGATGATATCATTAGGTGAGTAATATTGTCACAATGTCAGGCTCACACTGGCATCTTACAACCTTAAAGATGTCCCAGTGTTCTGCCTCAAGGCCCTATTCCAGGCAAAGACACAATTACTCCTCCAGCCCTGCATTTAATTCCTAGCTACACCTCAGGAAGTGTAAGGGGAGCTGTGTGGCAGGTTGGCCTTCTGGCACCAACCATTATGTGTGGCTTACAGACAAGTGGTTGCACGTGTGTTTGTGTCTGACACAGCTGCTGGTTTTACCTGGCTTGGTAGGTTTTGTCCTAGAAGAAACAGAATATTTCTTTTTACGAAAGAACTTAGTATTTTTTGAGAAGAGTTCTCTTTCTTGGCTTCTCCTCTTACATGAACCTGGTATCTGAAATATGAGTTTCATTGCAGAGTTTCCTAAATTGAAAAATAGAACATATAGATGGGTTCTGATACTAACTTCTTAAAAGACAAGCAATTAAAATTAATTAAATTATATATAATGCTTCACACTTAGTTTTCTTAATAAAAATCAAGACTTCTCTGAAATTTGGTGATTGAGAAACTTAGAATATCTCTGAGAACATACAAAATTATAGGACAATGCTTCAGAAGACTGATAATTTTCTCTTTAATATTTCATAATTTAAAGGGGGTTGGGACAGAATATAATTACTTTAATTTTAATTAAAGAAGGCACTAATTTTAGCCACTTCCATTATATGAAACATGTAATGGAATAGATAATGATCATGGAGCACTCTCCTTTCTTTCAATTTATTGGAAACATCTCATCTTTCCCACTGTTAGTGATGGGAAATAATGGAATCCTTGGAAGCTAAGACAACACATTTTTATACATGCAACATGGTGAGAAAAATAAAGAAACCCGTTGTACAGGTATATCCGCTGATAGAAGAGTCGTAAGTAATGGAGACTGATTTTGGTTTTGGTTTTTAGTACTGTCTAGGCTTTTTCAAATGCAATGAATTGAGACTGTTTCCACGTTAACTCCGAATGATGTGCCTTTGTTGTAAGAAATAGATATATTCGTGGACAGGAAAGAAGAGTTTTAGGCCTCATTTCTTTTAAAGTTATGTGCAGGCAGAGAGAAAAAATGTGTGTGTTGTGTGTTGTGGTTATCATATGAAAAAGACAAAAGTGATAGGGTAATGATAATCCATTGGTATTAGATGAAGCAAGCTAAGATTCGTCAGTAAAGGAACAGAGGTATAGGAAAAACTTAGGTTTATTTTTCTTCCCATCGGGTCCTATGAACCAAAAGTTCTTATATTACTACCTTTTTTACCTTTAGGAATATCTCCAGCGGACTCTCGTGTACTGCAAATATATTACAAATTATTGATTTTCCAGTTCAGGGATATGGAGTTCACTCTCAAAAGTTGTAGTTGTGACCAGCTGTTAATCATCAATGTCCAGATATTCCTTACCTTATTGCACCTAGACTTTGTGAGTTAACTCTAGGTAACAGGATACCATGAAATTGGTGATTTGTTTATAAAGTAAGAGATATCATGGGTTCTTTCCTTCTCTTCTTGGATCACCTGCTCCAGAGAAAGCTAGCTGTCACACTCTGTGCATGCATATTTGGCAAGAAACCTGGATGCCAATAACCATCTATTGCATGTCCATAGATGACTAATGCACAAACACATGGACTGCAAGCTCATGAAAGGTTCTAATCTAGGTTAACATATCTATACTGTATTTGGTCTTCAGGCATTTCATTATTTTCAAGCGCTAATATTTGGGAGTAGCTTATTGTGTTATAATAGACTAGTGATTGACTTTGTCTTAGAGACTGCAATGCTATGAGAACCCTCTTGTTATAGTGAAGGTATATTAAAGTTAGTTGCAATCGAGAGACATCTGGCTCACACCTAGGTAAGAGTGTGTTCACTGAATTCATGGGTAAACCTCTGGTTATTTATTTGATACCCAGGTGCTTATAAAGATAGGTAGATTTAGTAGATGATTGAACACTCAAAGTCATTCCTCTATCTTTGGTTTTGTTTTTAAACACATTCTTAAAACTTTCTTATTTTATTTTATAGTACTCAAATCCTTAATTTAAAACCTTCTCAGTTTCTTATTTTCTAAAACAATAAGACCCATAAACTTCATTTTCCTTTTGTTTAGTTTCACACAGGCTCTATGCCTAGGACCTCTCTGCTAACTTGTCTTTTCCTTCTGTGTGCCTTTTGTGGAGGAGTACATGTCTCCCAAGGCCTATATGCTAAATACACTGTTCCAAGCATGGAATTTTTTTTGTCAGGTTGTGGAACTGTTAGGAGATGACATTCGGAAGAAGGAAATTATGTTGTTAGAAGCACCCCAGTTCTCCTGTTTCCCTTCTTGGTCACCAGGAAGTGTTTGTTTTATTACATATTTCCAGACATTTTCTTTTTCATCACAGGCCTTGGGCAATGGGGCTGGTTACTGGATTGAAATATCTGATTGTATGAGCCAAGACAAGTCTTTACCCTTTAAATGGATTATCTAAAGTGTTTGGCCATAGCAACAGAAAACTGACTAAACAGTAGCTACATAATTATAATCATTGTATTGTTACTATCACTATATTTATCAGGGCATATATTATATTTATTCTGTGTTCCTGGTGATGACACAGATCTTAGAATTTAACAGAATTTTTGGTAAACCCTAAAAATATTTTTTATTTATCTTTAAGAATTCCATATATTATATTTTGATCATATCCACCCCCATCTCTCAGATTTTCCACCACCTCTTTACCCACCCAACTTCATGTCATCTCTCTCTTTTAAACAACGACAACAGGAAGTCTAGTTTGGGTTGTCTGATTATTCCTGGTCATGGAACTGCTCTGGTGTGTGGTTGATAAACCAAATGTCATGCCACTGAAAACTGACTTAGCTTGAATGAGAAACATATTTTTCCAAATAAATTTGTTACTTCAGAAACATATTCTCACACCATTAATGGTGAGGTGGATAAATCCATCAAAATATCTGAAATTGTCATACTCTTTATTAAGTACATGAAAAGTATTCTGCAGAATATCCATGCGGTCTACCTGAAGTTTCTATTCTACCCAGGTCCACAGGGTGATGAATGCATCACCAGGTTCATGCCCGTCTCCCTCACCTTGCTTCCATCTTCTGACAGCTTCCACATCACTACTTTTTGCCAGCACCTAGGACGTCCACACTCTTATCTAGGTTTTAGTCATTCAGTTGTTTCCAGTGCTACCATGAGATGATGAATAGGAGACAGGGTTTTCAGATTCTTGAGAAGGAAGTAGCAGAAGTCATTAGGATTGATTTGCTCACCATGGAGCACCAGGAGGATCGTCTTCCTTCATTATTGCACATTTACTCCTTCAGCGTATACTTATGAACACAGCATGCTGATTAGCAAGAGTACTGACTGCACTGACTAGAACATGCATGAACTCACTTCCTCATAAGTGGCTACGCTTTTATCTCTTTGGGTTAGAAAATGTATCCTGGTCTGCCTTTGTCTACTGTGTAGCTTTGGTCTCCATGCTATAGGATTTTTTAAAAAAATTTCTTCCTTCCTTCCTCTTTTCCTTCCTCCTTTCCTCCCTCGCTCCCTCCCTCCCTCCCTCCCTCCCCTCTCTTTCTTGTTTTTTTTCCCTGCAGCCATTGTGAGTATAGTGCTTGGGCTAGCCATCAATAAGATTACCTTTTTTTGAAAATCTGTAGAGAATTCTAAAGGAGATGAAAGTTTCTAATAGTTGCCTAGAGTGATGGTGGCATAAAATAATATCCTTTGAGAAGCATTGCCAACAGTGTATAAACAATAAACGTAGGATCTTTGATGTGGTGGCACATAGCTGTATTCCCAGCAGTTGCAAGCCTGAAGCAGAAAGATCTTGGTTTCAAGGTTAGCCTAGACTATACTTCAGAAGAAAAGGAACTTGTCTCAATAAAAAAATAAATAAATACAACAAATAAATACAACCAAGTCAAAACAGATATGACAATTACTTCATGTCAGGCTCAGTACTTTGAGTAATTGAAGGTACACAGAGCATGCAGTTTGCTCTCACGTCTATTCACCCTCAACCCAGCCATTCCTGAAGAGCATTCTTTGCAGTAGGTTCTGACTTTCAGCTTCTCCTCTGTTGTTCTCCCTGTGTAGCACACTAAATAGTCACCAGCAGGTAATGTTCATGGGTAAGATGATCTGAGTCTCTTCCATTTTGGGTCTCATTTGATCACCTCTCTCACACTGCTGTTCCCTGACTTAGACACTATTTCAAAAGTTCTAGAAGGATCCTTTACAATTTCTGTCTAATTTGGAAAAGCCTATTTTGAAAAAACATCTTGCCTTCACAATTATGAGGTTGTTTTCATCTCTTTCTAGCAGCATGAGCCAAAGGGCACTACTTAAAAGCAGAAGTTTAGAGGCTGGCTTTTCAGAATTCCGCTCTGTTAAATATATGGAGTGCGTTATTTCACTCTTCTCGGTTGATGACCAGTTGTTGCATTCTTGAGTTCCATGTGACACTGTGGGAACTGGCTAAGGAAAATAATAAACTAAATATCATTTTTTGCCTACGTGTTTTAATGCCCACACAAGTACAGTGCCCCCTCCAGCCATTTAGCAGTCATACTTCTGATTCATCCAAATTATAGTAATTAACTGTAATCATATAGAAAGAAATGAAAATTTGCCACAGAGTATTTGTTTAAAAGCATCCATTCATTATAAAAGTGTTCAAATGTCAGCGGATGCATAAAAGATAAGAATATAATGTTTGTCACAGAATTTTCCCATTACTATATTGTTTCTTCCCATGTGACTATTAGAGTCCACCAATTTCCCTTCTCTAAATTTTTCCATTCTTGCTGTTAACTCATTATGGGCAAGCTCTGCCATCTCTATAGTTTTTCCTTTGGAAATTGGACAGAGGAATGCTTCAGAAATAGCATTATTTATGAGCCTCAAAGGAGCTGGGCTGGCTGTGGAATTGAGTTGAGCCAATAATTTGTTTCACTTTCAAAGTCTATATATGACAATAATGCAGTGATCGGTATTGACCTTGAAGACAGTTGGCGTGACAAGTTCAACTATGCCGTAGTTTGTTCAATTCTTAGATATGGATTCAATCTTAAAAAAATCTATCCCTCATAAAACTATGATCAGACTAATTAAACAGAACAGAACATTGACAGTATAGTAATAGATTTTTCTCAGTCAATAACACAAAGGAAGCTTTAGTGTTCAATACTTATCAGGTGATTTTAGATATCTTTCTATTTTAAAAACTACTATTAGGAAAAGTTTAGAAAAATACATTTTTATATTTTAAGCTTATATTATAAATAATTTGAGCTTGCTCTATCACCTATCTGCCTATCTATCTATTATCTGCCTATCTATCATCTATGTATGTATGTATCTATCTCTATCTATCTGTCTATCTATCTGCCTATCTATCTATCTGCCTATCTATCATCTATCTATCTATCTATCTATCTACCTGTCTATCTATCATCTATCTATCTATCTATCTATCTTTCTATAATCTATCTACCTGTCTATCTATCTGCCTATCTATCTGCCTCTCTGCCTATCTATCTATCTGGCTGCCTATCATCTATCTATCTATCTATCTATCTATCTATCTATCTATCTATCATCTATCTATCTATCTATCTCTATTCATATACCCACCCACCTACATAAAAAATGTGACATTTGATTTTATTCACTTTAAATTATATTTGTATCCATGGCACAAGCCTAACATGAAAGAGTGAAGGATGGTTATTATTTGTCCCCTGTTCACTTTGTTGTCAATTTGGTGCCCTTACAAACAATGCCATGATAAATATGAATGTGCATGGCGTGAGACTATTTCCAACAAATTATAAGAAATGCATTTTGAGAATCTTAATTTTAATTTTAGTTTTCTCTGTCTATGTATAAGGGAATTGTTATTTTTGTACAATATCTTAAAACTTGGAAGTATGTGTCTTTACTTTTGCCAGTAAAATTTGCCAGTCTGGGAATATTAAGTAACACAGCATTTCATTTCCATTTATACAATGGCCATAGTGCTTTCTGTGCTTGTGTTCTTTGGGATTTTTATTTTCTAAAAATGTTGTTCATATTCTTTGCTAATTTTTAATCGATTTAATTTGAACCTATTGATAGATGGACTCACTGTAAAGACCTCCATCATGATAGCATGCACACTTTGTTTGTACTCTTCCATATTTGCTATTTGCTAACATGAATATACTTAAAGTTAATTTTTGCACAGAAAAAGTACTTTATATAGTTAATATGAAGTAAATACTGTATGACAATATTAATATATTTAAATATCAGAAAATTTTCTAGAAACTTCATCAATTCTTAATACTTGCCACTTAAATTTCATTGGAAGTTCTCAATTATTGTCAATTTTTCATATAATACATTTCAGTTATATTCTTTCCCCTGGAAAAATATACACATAGATGCACATGTTTTGACATATAATTGTATTATATCATAGTCAATTTTCTCTTTCATTTCCTTATCATTTCATTTCTATTTTTGATCATTTTATAAGTTAAGTTATAACATCAAGTATGTGCTTCAATACATTTTTGTACCAAATGACCCAATAAGATCTTTTAAATTACATTTTATGTATTAAATATACTTATTACATTATTATATCATACATTATACCTAATCATCATTTATATTTATTTTTATTTATAACACTGTTATCCCTAAAATAAAATATATCAATTTATTAGCAGAGTTTGATGAGTTTTGACAAATGTATTTATGTAACAATCAACAAAATCATGACTTAAAACATTTTTAGTCCCTACTCTTCCCCTTTGTTCCCCTTTCAGTCATTCTGCAGGTGAGTAGACATATTCACTGTAGTTTGATTTCCATTCTTTTTGTGAATACATGAAAGTGTTGTGCATGGTGTAGGAGTCTCTTAGATAACTGGGAATTTTCTAATGGAAATGATCAATTCACATATTTTGCTCAATTTCAGATTGAGACACTTGCCTTCTTATTACTTAGCTATAGTAAACTCTATTTCTAAGTTCATGACCAACACATGTACTAAGAACATTTATATAATCTAATACAGCTTTTTAAAAAAAATGTGGTGTCATTCAGGAACAGAAGTTAGCAACATTTATGAAGTCTTATTAATCATTTTTCTTTATGGTGGGTACTTTTCATATTTATTGTGTTAAACTTTTATCTGTAGTCATGGAATTTATCTCTTACATTTCCTGCCAATGGTATTTTACTTCTAGTATTTAGCCTTAGGTCAGTCAGTGAACAATTTTGAATTAGACTCTCCAGAATGATGTGAATTAATAGTTGAGTGTTTTCCTATACATAGAATATAATTTATTGAAAGTATTTTCTTCATTGATTTCCTTGACATTTATGTCAGAAATCAATTGACTATATACATGTGTGTGTCAACTCCTAAACCACTCTGTTTTTATCTATGTATTTGCTTACCCTTGTTGCAACTGGTGATGTTATTTATCTGTGTTTGAAAGAAATGAAAAAGGTGGTATGTTTTCAAATCTTGTTTTTCTTTACTTCAAAAATCATAGATATCTTTTCTGTTAACAAAAACATTATCAGTTCATTAATCTGTGTGAAAAATTTCCTGGAATTTTTGTCTGGATTATTGACAATGTAGACCCACTTGAAGGAGATTTACTTTCTTAAAGGCCTTGACTCAGTCATTAGTTGAGTCGTCCCCCTTACCCAGGTACCCTTTGCTTCTCTCAAGCACTCTAATTTTTTTATGCGGACAATCCTCACACATAAGTTCATAACTATTTCTCTGAGAATACCCTCTAAGAATATTTATAGTATTCTTTATTGCTTTATGTGGATTTCTTTGCCAAAGTCTATTTTCCATCTAAGTGCTGTGCATCAAATTACAATTTCTGCATGTTTCCTTATATTCTATAAATATGCTAAACTAGATTTTCAATTACAATTACCTTTTGGTGAGAATTTTTAGGGTTTTCTATATGCTGAATCTTTCCCATCTTGTGGTGACACACAGATTATTAGAAATGTGCTAAAACAAATATGTGAGTTAGCCAATAA
>JAQHUG010000615.1:368527-382767 GCA_028555095.1 Dicrostonyx torquatus
GGGAATGTGGCCCGCGCCTCTTACTACATTTTCTCTATGAACAAAGATGTCTATAACTATAGTTAGGAATAGTCTAGTTCGCTAGCTGTACTCATCGCATCTCCTTTATCTGTCCATTGCAGTGGATGTGACCTTTCACATTATACTCAGAGCTGAGACTGTCTAGATCCCCATGGTAGTGGGATAATATTCAGTATTTGTTATTAAGCACCAAATTGACCCTAAGTGTGTACATGCTTTTTGTTACAATAAGAAATGCCCTTCTAGCCTTGCTCTTCCAGAGTTTTGATAGGATCATGAATGAGCATTAAATTTTGTTATTTTTAAACTTTAATTGATATGATCTGATAGCTTTTTTCTTTGTTTAATTTTTTTAGACAGTGTATTTTGATCACATCTCTTCCATTCCCCAACTCCTCCCATATTCCCTTCATCTCTACACCATGCAACTTCATGTCTCTCTCTGTCAAAAACATTATAATACAATGCAAAAAAAATGAAAAGACCTAGCAAGACAAAAAACACCCAAACAAAGCAAAGCACACACACATGGAGTCCATTTTCTGATGGCTAACTTCTCCTGGACGTGGGGCCTTCCCCGGGTTGTGATTGTTGTACCTGACAAGCCATTGGAGACAACAAATTTTCCCTTTCCCAGGAGCAACCAACTGCAAATATCATCGTGACGGCGGAACTTTGTGCTTACTTTTTGTTCTCAGTGTTGAGACTTTCTTCAGTCTGTTAACATGAAAAATTATGTTGAATTTTTCCCTTTTAATGCAAACTTAGCAGATGCAAAAATGAACCTCTTTTGATCATGGTGTTATATTCTTTATTTTTTGGCAATGTATTATTATTTTTCCTTTTTTTCTGTAGTTGATTTGTTAATATTTTAGGGCTCTATCTTAGTTTTCTATAGGAAAATTCAAAAAGTTTCATCAACTTAGTGGATCAGGAAGTATTTCATAGTTTTGAGGCACCTAAACTTATGGCATGGATGAATACTCTGGGTTCCCAGGTCTGAGAGTCTGAAATTCAAGACAAAAATCAGTCTCAGAATGATTCAGGTTTGTGGCAGAATTTGTTCCCTTGTGTTTAGTGCCGAGTTCCTCCTTTCTTCGTTGGTGTCAGGGTGGAGCTGCACTCAGCAGGTAGAGGACAGCTTCACTCTTTTTCAGACACTTCTCACAATTCCCAGGCTAGTGGTGCCATATCAGACCCTGTTGTGAAAAATCTGACTGCTTTTTTACTCATGGGGTCATTCTCTACTTCTAAAGGTACGTGAGATCTGATCAGAGTCATGTAACTATGCTTATACTTTAAGGATAACTTTACTTATAACCTAGGTTATCCACTGGGGTAAAATCTGTCATATTCAAGATTGCAGGCATTATGCAGAACATGTCTCTGAGTGGTCAAGATACTTGAGTCTAGCTTGCAATTAATCTGCCACAAGATACCATCTGGCCCTTAAAGATTCAAGTCCTTGCCAAAGCACAGCTCATTCCCTCTCTTGCCAAGGGTTCCAAAAGTTTCACCCCATTATAACACTGGCTTAAGCCCAGAGCTCATCTGAAGCTCATTAGCTTGAATTCCCAGAGCAGTCAGAAAAGTAGCAAGCTGCTCCCCTTCATGCAGTGAGAAGTGGAAAGACACAAGCTATCAGGACCACCAGTTTGAGGTGGCAACTGACACAGTGGGTGTGAGTCTGGCCAGACTGTCCTTGCAACTGACTGTACCTTGATTTGCAGTTATAGCAGAGTGAGATCACCATCCAACTGAGGGAACCACTCAAGTGTAGGCACAGTTTGATATGCATGCAAAATTATACATTTGCAATGAAATTTTCTTTTTATTTGTCACATTCTAGTCTTTTGAGAACAAGTTCAAGTTTTTCCCCAACTTGCTATGTATCTTCTGCCCCCTACCTTCCATAAGTGGGGATTACAGTTGTGAAGCTTTGCCCTTCGATCATCAGTACTCGGCATCATCCCAGGGCAAGCAGGCTAGACATGGGCTCTGAGGACTGAGACACATCCGAACCTCTAATTTTAAAGCATTGTTTCTGTTTTCATATATACTATTCTCTTTTCTCCCATTGCTCTGAGTATAACTGTCTACCTTCTCTAGTTTCTAATTAAGAAAAGACCATTGATTTAAAATGTTCTCTGTCTATATAAGACTTTCTATTTTTAACTTCATTCAAAACTGAAATTTCTGTTTCACTTTAATTACAATCTAAACCATGATGTTTATATTTTTTATTGGCTTAAATTTTTCTATTTTTTATTGATTTTTATTGAGCTCTACATTTTTCTCTGCTCCCCTCCCTGTCTCCCCCCTACCCTTCAACCCTCTCCCAAGGTCCCGATGCTCCCAATTTACTTAGGAGGTCTTGTCTTTTTCTACTTCCTGTGTAGGTTAGATCTACCTACATCTCTTTTAGGATCCTCATTGTTGTATAGGTTCTCTGGGATTGTGATTTGTAGGTTGGTTTTTTCTTTATGTTTAAAAACCATGTATGAATGAGTACATGGGATATTTCACTAACCCCACATCAGACAGAGGCTGAACCCCAAAATATACAGAGAACTCAAATGACTCAAACTGGTCATCAAAAGAACAAATAATCCAATATAAAATGTACTCATCTAAACAGAGAACTCTCAACAGGGGAATCTAAAATGGCTGAAAGACACTTCAGGAAATGTTCAACATCCTTTGTCATCAGAGAAATGAAAATCAAAACAACTCTGAGATTCCATCTTACACTGATGACAACTTATGCTGGAGAGGGTGTGGGGAAAAGGGAACACTCCTGCATTGCTGGTGGGAGTGCAAACTGGTACAGCCCCTTGGATGTCAGTGTGGTGATTTCTCAGAAAATTAGGAAACAACCTTCCTCAAGACCCAGTAATACCACTTTTGGGTATATATCCAAAGGATGCTCAATTATGCCACAAGGACATGTGTTCAACTATGTTCATAACAGCTTTGTTTGTCATAGCCAGAACCTGGAAACAACCTAAATGCCCCTTGACCAAAGAATGGATAAGGAAAATGTGGTACATTTACACATTGGAGTACTACAGAGCAGAAAAAAATAACAACATCTTATTAAACAATCTTGAATTTTGCAGGCAAATGGATGGAGCTATAAAACATCATTTTGAGTGAAGTAACTCAGACCCAGAAAGACAATTATCACATATTTTATAATTTTATACATGTATGATTTCTTCATTGGTTCTTGAATTACTTAAAATGAAGTCTAAACACATAGGGAGATTTTCTAGATATATTTATTATTTTGATTACTTGAAGTTTATTTCACTTTGGTAATGGAGTATAAAATTTTTAATTTTTAAAATACTGAAAGATTTATTTTATAATCTATCCTCTGATCATGTGTATTTTATAAGCACATTAAAAGATTATGTATCTTAAACAATTGGGTGCATTGCTATGCATAACTGGCAACTGGGCTCCATATTGTTAACAATGTCATTTCATTTTTAATATCTTTCTTGGGAACATGATATAGCTCCAAACAGTAAGGCAAACCTTCAATCATAGACCTGTTTGTAGAAGTACCTTTTTTGCATGGACATTGAGAATTCCTGAGAAAAATATGGATGGCTAGGTCAATGTGGCCTAATTACTTAGCACACAAGGGAGAAAGGAATATTTTTGTGTCACATTTCAGTATCAGTTCCAAAAATGTAACTCATCAGACCATGCCAAGTTGTCTTGGATGAATTTGCGTCTGTTGTTTTTCTTGATTCTGTACTCACCTTTCTTTTCTCTTTTGGCCAGCCATTTTGAGACTGAGTTTCTTCATCTGAGGTCACAAGATTGGTAAGTTTTTCCTTGGAAAATCTAGTCTCTCTCACTGTTGGTTTTAGAACCAAGAAGTCCCTTGTCTCAAGTCCCTCAGAGATGTTACAATGTCTGAAATGAAATGCCTTATGTTCATCTGTGATGTGATTTAAGTGCAGTGCAAACTATGGGACAAAGATCCATGGTCCATGAACTCTCAACTGATAGCTGCGTTGTAGCTTGATCTGTTCTGTAAAGTCTTTTCTGCATGTTTAGATGTCCCTTATATCCATGGTTTCATGTTCTTCCTTGAGATAACAAATATTAGAAACCTCTGTACCCAGATAATATAAGACTCTCAATGGTCTGGGATAACAGTTTTTTTCACAGTAGTATTTCTCAAGTCATATATCCATCCCCCCTCCAAATATCTCTCAGCCCTCTTAGGGTCCCATAGAAAAGGCCATTTCTTGAGACATATTTTTTAAATTAAACTGTGGAACACATTTACTTGTGCTGTGTGGGACATCTGTGGGACTAACCATCAAAGCCATTAGTGACAAAAGTGTGGCCTATCCCAATATGCAATATAGTTGTTAGAAGTGATATTTTGTAGTGAATTCAGAATGACAGCAAACTAAAACAATACTTGTGGGAACAAGATCAAGTGGAGACCTATGGTAATCTTCAACCTGATCCCTTTTCACTAAAGGAAAAATTCTCCTTAGATTAGAGGATTAAGTAATATCTCAAGGTTCTTTCACAGGATGAGAGACTTCTGAACCAACTTCCACCAAGTTCTCTGATTTCCTTACGTGACTGTTCAGAGATTTCCTGCCACTGTATTCATTTTATCTCTGCCACTGCAAGATTCACCAGCCTACACCAGTCTTGAGCCTTCCTGTGATCAGCAGTTGTTGTTCGAGAAGACTCTGGGTGTTATAAATACCGATCACTAAGTCTCAAGCTCATGAACTCATCGTCAAGCCCTGTCCATCATGCTCACCATTTTTTTGATATTGTCCTTCGAAATCTTCCCTCATATTTTCCTTCTAACACTAAAGAGATCACCAGTACCCAACTTAGAGATTTCATTCTTGATCTCTTTCTTCAGGGTGATCTCGTGGATTTCACTTGGGATGAGGTAATACAGTTTCTGGAACTTCCATAAAAATATGGATTATGTCTCTCATTAAAATAAAAGTCAATCTCATGACTGGTGTCTGTGTGATAATTTTTCTACTAGTGCAAGTAGTTTGACATCTTTCCTATGTTCCTAAGTTACTCCTAACAACCTTCTTGGGCTTTATAACTCCCTTAAACTTCTTTAATGTCCTGTCACCCAAAATATCTCATTAACTCCTAAACAATATAATTCTTTTCTTAAGCAAGTGGCTTCTGAAGGTGATGCCTGTCTCGGCTTCCCAATTAACAGGCATAGGAACACACAGTTACACCCTTTAAATGGCTTTAACTCAACACAAACTTATACCCTCACCAAAAAGAGATTCTTCAATGCTTATCAAATAAAATGTCCATAGTAACCCATCAAATAACATAACTTTTCAAATATGACTGTCTGACATCAGCTCATAGCCACATATCCATTTTTGACCTGATTCTTTCCCATGTTAAATTTGACCGTCAAGCTCCAATGTGTATTATTGTAGAAGACAGAGAAGTTTTCTCTGTTCTCGGTATTTTTCCTAACATACTAGCTAATAAACTCTGACTCTAAGATACTGGTCCCATAAATATGCAAGTTAACCAATAGTCAACTCCAGGGCAACCTAAAAGTAATTTTAAAAGGTGATAAAGTCCAACTCATCTCAAGGTGAAGGACCAATGAAATAAAAATTCTCACCTCCAATGAAATTCTACCTGGACATATCACAATGGTATCACTATAAAGTTTTCAAGTCCTTTAACAATTGCTTACAAAACATGCTATTGGGGACCTGTAATACTGTAATTTTGATTTCAGTCAATTCTATCTCTTTGAAAACACATCCCACTATCAACTGACCCACAGACATGCATCTCTCCAGAGCAGCACTAACTTATCATTATGTCTTTCATTTACTTTGAAACCCCATGAAAATCCTTTGGCCCTACAGTCAACTCTTCTGCTTGTATTTAATACCTGCCTCACTCTGAAGGTCTTTAATTTTTCTGTGCATAATTTTGCCTTCTTTTCTTTTTTCTTTATTTACTTGTTTATTTTAAAATTTTTATTAAGATTTTTTTTAATACAATCCTGTCTCATTTTACATAGCTATCCCTGTTCCCACTCGCTCCCTTCCTCCCACTTCCCTCACCTTCCCCCACCCCACTCCTCCATCCACTCTTCAAAAAGAGTAAGTCTTCCCATGGGGAGTCAACAAAGTTTGACACTTCACTTTGAGGCAAGACCAAGGCCCTCTACCCTATATCTAGGGTGAGCAAGGTTCTCCAAGATGCTAGAGACAAATCCTGGTCCCACTGCCAGTGATCTCATAGACTGCCCAATCTGCACAACTGTCTCCAACATTTAGTGGGCCAAGTTTGCTCCTATGCAGGTTTTCCTGCAATCAGTCCAGAGTCAGTGGGCTCTCATTAGCTCAGGCCAACTGTTTCTGTGGGTATCACCATCATTGTCTTGACCCCTTTGCTCATATTATTGCCCCTCCGTCTTTGGACTGTTTGCTGATAGCTAGGCCCACTTCCTGTAGGTATCTGTGTCTGCTTCCATCAGCTGCTGGATGAAGGTTCTATGATTATAATTAAGGTAGTCATCAATCTGTTTACAGGGGAAGGCCAGTTTATGCATACTCTCCACTGTTGCTTAATCCCACATTGAACAGAGGACTGATCTCCAAAATATATAAAGAATTCAAGAAACTAGACATCAAATTACCAAATAATATAATCAAAAAATGGTGGACATATCTAAACAGAGAATTCTCAACAGAAAAATGCAAATGTCTGAAAGACACTTAAGGAATTGCTCAGCATCCTTAGCCATTAGGGAAATCTAAATCAAAACAACTCTGAAATTTCATCTTACCCCTGTCAGAATGGTTAAGAACACCAATGATAGCTTAAGCTAGAGAGGATGCAGAGTATGGGAGACACTCCTCCATTGCTTGTGGGAGTGCAAGCTCTTACAGCCACTTTGGAAATAAGTGTGGTAGTTTCTCAGAAAATTGGGATTCAGCCTATCTCAAAATCTAGCAATACCACTCTTGGGCATATACCCAAAGGATGCTCACTCATATCACAAGGACACTTGCTCAACTGTGTTCATAGCAACATTATTCAAAATATCCAGAACATGGAAACAACCTAGTGCTCCTCAATCAAAGAATGGCTAAAGGAAATATGATACATTTATACAATGGAGTACTACTCAACAATAAAAAATGACATCTTGAAATTTGCTTGCAAAAGAATAGAATTAGAAAAAAGCATCCTGAATGAGGTAACCCAGACCCAAATAGACAAATATGGTATCCATAATATCATAAGTGGATAATAGACATAAAGCAAAGGATAAGCAGCCTATAGTCCACAATCCTAGAGAAGCTAGGTAACAAGGAGGACCCTAACAGAGACACACATGGATCTCCCTGGGAAGGTGACACAAACAACATCTCCTGAAAAAACTGGGAGTATGGAGAAAGAAGAAAAAGGGAGGGGAAAAAGAGAGGGCAAAAGGAGAAAGGGAGGGAGGAAGAGAACATGAGGGAACAGGATGCTCAAGAAGGGGAAGGATAGAGAGGGAGAGAAAGGAGAGCTATCTTGATTGAGGGAGCAATTGAAGGGTTAGAGAGAAACATGGCACTAGGAAATTTACCGGAAATCCACAAGGATGACCCCAGGTAAGACTCTAATTTCTCTTCTCTTCAAATGAATTGCCACCAGCATCTCAACTCATAGTAAAACAGACATCCAAGTTGTTTCTGCCAATCGATCAGTGTTAATTCTTCTCTTTTATTCAGCTAACCAAAACAAGTTATTCAATTAATTCTTTTATTTGTGAGCTTGGTAATAGAGTGTGGGGTTTGGTACAGGGACAGCTGGTGTTCTTCCATCCTGTGCCCATCATCCCTTTCTGCTGCTCTGGCAGTGTGTTGGGACTGTATGTCAAATGCTTCTGAGGAACTATAGGACCAATCGGTGTCTGTAGTCCTCACAAGCCAACATGGTTGTGATTTATCAACTGCTGTCTGTGTCTAGAGGAGATATGCTGTATCTGTGCAGGTAAGCCAGGGTCAGTACAGGGTATGGTAGAAAGACTGAATCCAGAGAGATGGAATTTGAGAGGGTAAACATACATGGGGTGGGGAGAATAAAGAAAGAAATACTTTTGCAAAATGACTGGTTTGGGGACTGACACTAATCCCCTGGCAGGAGTTGCTCTACTTCTTATTGTGCTTTTGCATTTGTAACTTGCCAAGTTTGCTTCTCTCCAGGTCCAGATGATGCTTCAACATGAATCCAAACAATACTATGAAATATCCAGACACATACAGCCTTTAGGACAGACTGCCAGGTGTTTATGCTATCTATTCTTAATCAACTTCTCCTTCACTGTTCCCTGATGTCCCATAGCAGGTTAGCAGTGGTATATGGGGCAGTGATATTATCCCATTGAGCCTTGGGAACTTCTAGAAAAGATCTTTGCCCTAATATCTAAGATTTGGCCTTGCTGCTTTGTCATGGAAAAAATGTGGGGAAATAAACAAGTTTGGGGAGCACTACAGCATGACAATCACCTTATCATTTGAAGCAATCAATCAAAATTAACCATGTTGTCATGTCAAAGAGATGCTCTAACACCATGTTCTAAGCAGTCAAATATCAAGCACTCAGAAGTGCCATGATACAGCCTTTTACTGTATTGTAGAACCCAAAGCAAGGTTTTTTTTCCTTCCTTGCAGGTCTTCTATTGCTGTTCTGTCTGCTGCCTGCTTAAACTTCTTTATCTCTTCTGATCTCACAAATAAATTCTTTCACTTCTCATGACTCAGGACTCCTACCTTTCTCTTTTATGGATCTGACACTAACTCACAATAGGTTTTTTGTTTATACATCATATATTTTTATATTTCCACACCTAATGGGTAATACAAAGCTTCCAATGTAAAACTTCTTACTCTTCACTTCATCTACTGCTGGGTTAATTTTATATTTAAGGCAAATACATGTCTTATCAGCAACCATTCATTGAATGGTAAGTCCACTGGGGGATGAAACAGTACTGGTCCGTTTTATAAAAAACATGAGTAATTTTATATATATTCAAAGTAATATTTGTTTCCTTGTTTGAACCAAACAGAATTATGGATAAATATATCATATTACAAAATTTATCTTATTGGATATGTGATTGATTTGATCAAAGCTAGATTATATACTCATACTTACATAGTTATTAGTTTTAATCACAATCAAATATAAGCAAATGATAATCTCATTTATATTCAGAACAAAATAAAGGAAATTAGCTTCTCATTTAAAAAACTTCAGGAAATTAAGCCAAAAGTAATAATAATAGGGATAAGGATGAAGCAACAGACTTGTCTACTATAGTGTTCCTTGCATAATTATGCTGATCTAGAGTGATAAATGAGCTATACACACTCACACTTCTTTGAGGAAACATGTTTTAATTAGCTTATGGTTTATTTTGGCTCCGAGTCTTGAAAAGGGAGATGTATAGATTTGTACTTTCAAATTTCAAATCATAACTAAATAGAAATTACCATCAATACTGGTTTAATGCTTTTTATATTTACTTTTCTGTACAATTAACATGAAAATGGGATTTAACTTGTTCTATAAATTATAAATCAAAATTTATATACAAAATATGTATTAAAAATTCAGCCTTCAAGGATTTTAATCATTAAAGTTCTCCTTGGAAAGGACTGAGTGAAGTGATGGACTCAGAACACCAAGAAACCTGGTTCAGGCTTCTACATGTATTGCTTGATGGCCTTGAGTACTGTTTTTACTTTCCTGAGATTTTTCTTTTCTTTACAAAGAAAAGGGTCAAGGTAGAATGTCACTAACACCCTTACTAATTTTAGCACTCTTTATCAAGGCCTACACAGACCTGCACACAGTGCCCAGATAGCCATCTGGGTATTTATTTTCAGAGCTGTGGACTACCGTGTGCAGTGACACTCTAGAGTGACCTTCAAGTCTTAGACTGGCAATGGCAGCATTGAGCTTGTGTCACAACAGTTCATGAAAGAAGACCTTGGATTTTAAAAGGTGCAAAGAGGATGAATGGGTGAGTTCTAAGGGAGGAAAGGAAAGAAAGAAAATATGTAATTATATAACAATATCAAAAATAAAAGAAAATTTAAAACCAACCACCCTCTAAAAGCAACAGATGCTTGCTACTGATGGAAAACAATGTGATTTCTTTTAGTAGGTGTAGTTAAAATAATTGGATTAAAATTCATAAGGCTCACAAATTTTCTCTTCCTATTCTGAATTTTCCATATAACTAATGAATAACTCCTCTTAAATAAGAGTACTTGGAATAGTTGTTTTTTGAAAGCATTGAGAACAACTTATTTTGTTTTATTTACTTCTGTTTCTTTCATTTAAGTTTGAGTTGCTACTGAAAATAAATCCAGATGTCAGTTTTGGCACAGCTCCTTGTCAAATTACAATAAGAAAAAATAGCATAGCAATTTGATACCCATTCTGTGGTGCACAGCACATTGTATCTGCCTTTGACAACCTACTGCATTTGATAATATATCTTAATTGATACTTTTAACATCTTTACTAGATAATAAATTACTAAAGGATTAAAATAGTTGCTGAAGACCTTCCATGTCTCCTAAAATGCCTGTCACGTCATGTAATACATGGATTTGAAAAGATGTAAAATATAAAAATATCTAGGTTGACTTGAATGACCTTATTATTCTACCAGCAGCCTTTGGAAAGCAGACGAATAGAGAAGATGAATGCTTACAGTTTGTTCTATTTGCTTTCTGATTTCTTAGTGTTCAAGATAAATTACCAAATTCATGCTTTGGTTAGATGGTAATTTTGTATATATTCTATAATCTATATTCTAGTGACATAGTTCACAGTTAAGTTGATAAGCAAGAAACACTCTTATCTGTTGGCCATGTGGGAAGAAGAGACATAAATATGAATCAGGATGAGTAAACTCTAAAATAGTCCTTGTAAAAATTAGGGACATAATCAAACAGATCGTGCATGTCCCTGGAAGCCCAAATGCCATATTACTAGTGGATATTTCCATGCTATCTTCTTGGTGGCTGGCCCTTTGCCTGATCTTACCCTGAGACTACCAATATGCGGCAGCTTCTTCCACTGAAAACCTGCAGTGAAGACCTCTTGCTTTATTGTAGCATGCCATGGCACACTCAACACACAACGAGACCACATCTGGTAAATTCCTTCAGCCATTTACCAAATGATGAAAATAAAAGATGATATCTTAGAAAAATCATGAGATTAACTTTTAAAATAATGTAATTGGATCATTTATTTTCTTAATCACATTTTAGTTTTCATACCTAATCTTCTTCCTGAAATCACACTATTTGTTTATTCAGTAGGTTTTCAAAGTAAAGTGTAGTGATAATATGCCATGGGCATCCTGCTACTGATCGGGGGGGGGGGACCTTGTCTGATATGTCTGATGCCAAACCAACACTTTGTACCACAACATTTTAATTATTAGTTTAGTTATATCTCTATGTTTCAGAAGAGTTTTTTTAAACTAAATTTACAGGGGATTTTCCTAACCTATTAAAGAAAGACATTACAAAGCAAAATAATTTATTTGTAGGGAACAAATGTACTTTATACATAGAGTTCTGTCATGAAGTTCCAACACAAAAGATTCTATTATAGAAGTACCACAAAAATTAACTTTGGCAAACCACAACCTATTGAATTAAAACTCAATATCATAAAATAACACACATGCAGAATGTAAATAACTAAATTTGATAGGCAAGGGTACATGCTTGGTTTGTTCATTAATAAAAAAGCAAGTTAGTCTTCAGCACACACAGTGCTTCCAAAATTGTCTAGATCGAAACAAGTTTACCTTCAGAGGAGTTTCTAAGAGTTCGGGGAGTGCTTGAACTACTGAAATGTGAGGTGGTGACAAAATGGAACACCTACGACTATTCCTGAATATAGCATTTATATTTTTATCTAGTTTATTTTTGGAAAACACATAAGGGAAAAATGACCCTTGGATAAAGGAACAAAATTTAACAATAAATCAAAACTCTATAGGAGTAAAACACTTCCAGATACCTCCTGTATCATTAGCTCTATGGAACATGTCAGTTACTCTGCGAAAGTGCTCACTGGTAGAGAAGCAACACTGACTGGCTAAGGTGCTCACTCATAGAGAAGCATGGCGGACTGGCTAAGGTGCTCACTCATAGAGAAGCATGGCGGACTGGCTAAGATACTCCTTGATAGAGAAGCATGGCGAACCGGAGAATGAAAAGGACATTCAGTTCCTGTTTTGTTGCTCAGAAAGAAAATCATACCTGCAATATTTTTTGGTAATCCACAAATTTGACTTCTTTTCCCCCAAATAGTGTTTTCTCTAATAATATAAATCATAAATTTTTCAAATCTAAAAAATTTCATCTAAAGAGCTTTTATATATCAATCTGTCATTATCTTTCTGGATTTCTTTCTATATATTGGGACTGCTTTAGAAATAATTTTTATATAACACATTACAGAACTTCAAGTCACAATAGTAGAAAGCATGGCATATGTTTAATCAAAGATAAGTTTCACAATAAAGCATTTAACAAAACTTCAATTTAAATCAATTTTGAGTGAATATCATAGTTTTCAAAAGTATTTATTTTTATTCTGTGTATATGAGTGTTTTGTTTCCATGTATGCAAGTGCACTCCATGCATTCAAGTGCCTGAGGAGACAAGAAGAGACTGTCTGAACCCCTGGAATCTGAGTTACAGGTCATGAAGTACCACACACGGTTGGAAGCCAAGCCCAGGCCCTTTACAAGAGCTTCAAATGCTCTTAGCAGCTGAGCTGTCTCTCCAGTCCCAAGAATACATCCTATTGTTTCTCACGAAATAAATTTAAAATAATAGATATAATATTAAAATCTCTTTTAACTTGGTATATCATTTATACTTCCATTTCATTTTATGTATATGGGTGTACAGCTGTTTTGTCTGTATAGATACCTGTGTGCCACAGGCATGCCTTGTGCCCATGGCAGCTGGAAGAGGGTTTTGGATCCCCTGCATCTGGAGTTACAGATGGTTTTGAGCCTCAATGTGGATGCGGGAATCAAACCTGAGTCCACTGACACTGGATCATCTCTCCAGGCTTTGAATTTTTAATTGGTAGTTGACTATCTATTAGGATATAGATTGCAGCATAATTGTAGCAAATACCATATACAAATCATAGCTATATAATCTTTATTTTTGGGTACATAAAATAATGGACTAGTTTATCTGAATGTTTTAACATATTTATGATTAATGACACTTATCAATAATAATAATATGTTTACCGAAATATCAATCAAAATCATTACATTGAACAGTGTGGCTGTTTATGCCACTGGAAGATCAGGCGGTGTAGCTTAATTCTTTCCCGAATCTGACTTTGTGAGGTTCAGTTTAATTCGCTGAAGCATCCTCTCCCCAAAAGCAGTCTGCAGGAAGAACAGATTCCACTTCCTCCTCACTGTTTCCCACAGGATCACTCCTTCAGTTTCTGCTGCTAGCCTGGAAAGCAGGAAAGCACCGACTGCCTATGAAATCTCAGATTAAACAAAGCTCATTGGGAAGGAAGGGAATGCATAGCTTACTTCCTTCAACTGTCAGCTCCCAGCAGACTTACCAGAGCTTTTTTATCACTAGGCATTGGTACAACTTCTCAAAGTATTCCTTTCTTCACTTAGCATGTGCCATTATAGTAACTACTTCCTATACTCTTCATAGAATTAAAGTAATTTATGTATAAAAGTATTCATGGCAACGATTATTTTAAATGCCCAGGATTTCTAATCAAAACCCAAATTTATTTGCTTTAGATGTAGTGGCATTTCAATTGAATTTTAATAAATAAAGACTGCCTGAATATCTGAGAGTAAAACCGTCCCACTGGTCAACCTTACAGACCAGGTTATGACAACACTCACCTTCAATCCCAGTAGCCACAATAGTTACCATAGAAACCAGGCAGTGCATGCCTTTAATCACAGTGGTGCACACCTTCAAACCAAGCTCTAGAGAGGATTATAAAATGGGAGGAACAACTCTCAACACAAAGTCTGATTCTGAGATTCCTGGAGACAGGATTGCCATTTCAGACTGAGGACAAGGTAAGGGCCAGTGGCTGGTTGTTTTGCTTTTTGGATCTTCAGG
>JAQHUG010000615.1:431196-441515 GCA_028555095.1 Dicrostonyx torquatus
TTTGTTTGTCAGACATGTAATTTGAGAATACTTGGAACTGAAGAGCGTCATGAGAGTTTCCAAATGTTTTTTGATTGGACTCAAGCTCTGTTTCTCAAGATGAAGCCCAAACATGGAATTATTATTGGACTAAGAGATATGGCTGGACAAGTCACAGAGGAAAAACTACTGCTATTACTCTGTTAAGTCGGCATTCCCTAAAATCAAACATACATGTGTGTGTGTGTGTTAATACACATATGTATGTCTGTTCAGGAACACCAGTGCTAAGGAAAATTACAGATTTACAGGGACTTTTTCCATAAATTAATTGACTATATATTGAGGAAAAGTAATTGTATTTTGCCATAAAAAGATGTGTACTTCCTTCTGGTGTCATTCTTCCAGCCTGAATAACTTTCCTTAGCATTTCTATTATTGAAGACATATGAAGCCACTTTATTTCTAATTATATTTATCAAAAGTGTTTTTGTTTCCTTTCCCTATCTCCCTTAAAACTATCCAAGTCTTTTGTCTTTCATTTTTAGCATTTCAAAAACAATACAATTTTCTTTGAAATATCTTATTTAGAGATTACTTTGTTTCTTGAGCTCATAAGTTTACATGTCTTTCAAACTAATTCTATAAGAGGGTTTTTTTTTAGAAACTGCATATACTCATTCTTCTTATGAGGTAAATGGTGGCTAATGGATTGATATCTACTCACTTATGAGCCCTGTAGATAACAACAAATTATCTCAGCTACTATTTACAGATTTTCAGAGTTTTCAGATTTGATTCCATTGGAGCCAAGAGCTAACAAATTATTTGTGGGTTAACATAGTCTACCGACAATGCTATTAGAAAAAACAAAGGGTGTTAATAAATAAACTATAGCCTGTCTTTTATAAAAGCACTTGGATAAATAGTCTAAAAATACTGATTCTCCTCAAATAATTCATAATTTTAGAGAAATTCTAATAGAAATCCCATTTTGGAATAGTCAACACAGTTGCAAATGAGGTTTTTGATAAAATAATGAGAGCACATTTTATTTCCCATTTCTTTCCTTGAATCTCTCCTCCTAAATTCATTTTATGGTTACACATGCAAGGCAAGCATCCTATCGCCCAGCCCAGCCCTTGTTCTTGCATTTAAAATTTGTTCGTACTAGCTATACAAAACATGGGTCTTGTTATAGCATTTCCATGCATGTGTATGCTCCGTGTTGACCTCCCTTGTCATCATGTTGTCCACTCTCCCCGCGCTGACGAGCTCCTTCTAAACATCTGGCACTCTCCTGTAGCAGCATGTACTTGGACTACTTGTATTTAAAGTGACACTTTGAGTAGGCATCCATCATCTTGCTGCTTCCTAGTTGTTGCTTTTGTTTTTCTTGTTTCTGTTTTCTTTTATTCTCATTTGAACTTATTATTAGAGAATTTTTTTCTAAATGAGATTTTATTTGTTTTTGTTTTTATTGAGCTATATATATTTCTCCACTCTCCTCCTTTCTTCCCCCTCTCATTCTACCCTCTCCTATTATCTCCATACTCCCAATTTATTTAGGATATCTTGTGTTTTTCTACTTCCATGTAGATTAGATCCATCTCAGTTCTCTGGGATTGTGAACTGTAGGCTGTTTTTTCTTTGATTTATGTCTAAAAGACACTTATGAGTGAGTACATATTATATTTGTCTTTTTGGGTCTGAGTTACCTCGCTCAAATTTATGGTTTCTAGAACCATCCATTTGCTCGCAAATTTCAAGATGTCATTATTTTTGTCTGCTGTGTAGTACTCCGTTGTGTAAATGTACCACATCTTCTTTATCCATTCTTCAGTCGAGGTCATTTAGGTTGTTTTCAGGTTCTAGTTATAACAAATAATGCTGCTTTGAACATAGTTGATCACATGTCCTTGTGGTATGACCGAACATCCTTTGGGTGTATACACAACAGTGGTATTGCTAGGTCTTGAAGTAGATTCTTATGGTTCCATTTTTACCTCCTGAATTAAGTTTTCATTTTTTAACCTTTTAAAAATATAATCTGAAGATTTTGTATATGTTTTAAAATATTCTATATCCATTTTTAACTACAAAGAACTTTTCACTTGCAGCTCAGGAAACATAGATTAGTTCTAATTTGCCTTTCTTTTCAGTGTTACTAGTTATGACTATCATCATTATTATGTTGTGTACATTCTTGTATATATAGGCATACATTCCTTTTTAAAGGTACGTGTGTGTGTGTGTGTGTGTGTGTGTGTGTGTGTGCGCGCGCGCGCACGCGTACTTTCCATGGCATGTTCCTGTAGGTCAGAGGAAATCATTATGGAATTGATCCTTCCCTTTCTCCTCTATATGACTTTTGAAGATTGAACTCTGTTTACCAGGCCTGTGTAGATAGTATTTTAATCTACTGAGCTACCATGCTAGATTTGGCCCTCCTTAATTTGTAATTTCCTAAATCCCTCTTGCATTTGCCAAGATAATCTTTGAGACAGAGAAAGAGAGCGAAGAGATAATGAGAGATAATTAATCAGAATGATATATAATGCTGTATCAAATCCTCTACAAAACCACTCATTGAATTAGTGACATTAGTGACTATTCAGTTTGAAGATGGTGAAAATAAGAGAAGAAAATTATACCATATTAAAATGCTCATTTTTATAAGTGGCTACAATCAATGAAAATATTAGCTCTTTCTTATCTAATATATCATTGTGCAAAGAATCAAAATTATTCTGTATGTGTAGTGAGGATTCCAAATTGAGTTCCATTTATTTTTGTTTTGTAATGTTTGTAACAATGGCAGAGCATAATCACCAGAACACAATTCATCATTCAAATATTTGTCTTAGGTAAAGAATAAATTATATCTCATCTACAATATAATCAAAACAAGCACAGGAATAAGTTTAACGTAAGTGGTTGCTATGTGAAATGTTCCAGTCACATTGGAAGAGAATTTAGTATTATTTTTAAAAACTGAGATGCAAGCCTAGGCATCCTGCACCCCATGTCTATATGAAGAACAGTGTACAAAGATGTTCTCTTATTAAAGTAGTGTGAAGTCAGACATAGCCTGTCTATCAATAGGAAATCAGCACTATATATACATAGTAATTAGAATAGAAAACAGTGTATTCACATAAAATGAAAATATGGGGCAATTATAAGAAATTAATGAATTGTGTTTATCAAGGGAAGTTTATACCCAAAATAAGTTGTTAAAATAAAGACATATGTCTACCTAAAGTAATATGACCACTACACATTAGGAAGTATCCTCAGGGAAGAGTTCCAAAGCATCAACACAACTAAAATGACTGACGGAGCAGAATAGAAGGGAGAAATGTTTGACATTCAAATAAAAGTTTTTTAGTGTTCCTCTAAATGCCATGAAATAATAATTTGTACTGTGATGTATACATGTGTACATATAACATAACCTTTTGTGTAAACATGGTTTGAGACAATAATGGCTTAGTTTTGTATTAATGCTTCAGTTACTGATTAGCTGGCAAAGGTATTTGTTTATATAACACCTTCAGAGTTTTAGGTTGATAGGCCAAATACTAGAGGGTTTTGCATTGGGGATTAATGTTTGACTTGCAAGTTCATGCGAAAGTTACCACCTCAGCTAAAATGCTGGGAAAGTCACATGACATCATTCACTGGCAAGTGGTTTGGAAACTGGAACTTGTCTAAGAGTGAGAGATATTGGGGGAACCCAAACTAAATCCACTACCCAGGAAAGCAAGGCTGTGTGTTAGCTCTGCACTGGTTGTTGAGAAATGAAATGAGACAGGGTGCAGTCCTTTTTTGAGAACCAGACAGCAAGTGCAACCCATAGTTCTATATGGCAATTAGGTCTGCTTTCAATGATAAGTATGGTGGGTAGTCCTGGTGGTCAATTTCTGATATTAAGTTAAATGCAAGCTTTTGGACATTCTTATGGGGGATTTATTGATAGGTTTATTTAAAGCTGGAAACTATACTCCAAAGATCTCCAATATATATAAAGAACTCAAGAAATTAGACACCAAAATCCAAACAACCCAATTAAAAATGGGGTACAGAACTAAACAGAGAATTCTCAACAGAAGAATATCAAATGGCCAAAAGACACTTAAGGAAATGTTCAACATCCTTAGCCATCAGGTAAATGTAAATCAAAATTAATCTGAGATACCATCTTACACCTGTCAGAATGGCTAGGATCAAAAACACCAATGATAGCTTATGATAGGGAGTATGTAGCATAAGGAAAATACTCCTCCATTGCTGGTGGGATTGCAAACTTGTGTAACCACTTTGGAAATCAGTGTGGCAGTTTTTCAAAAAATTGAGAATCAACCTTCTTCAGGATACTCTTGGGCATATACCCAAAAGATGCTCAATCATACTACAAAGACATATGTGCAACTATGTTCATAGCAGCATTATTTGTAATAGCCAGAACCTGCAAACAACCTAGATTCCCCTCAGCTGAAGAATGAATAAAGAAAATGTGGCTTATTTACACATCAGAGTACTACTCAGTCGTAAAAAACAATGACATCTTGAAATTTACATGCAAATGGATGGAACTAAAAAACACCATCTTGAGTGAGGTAACTCAGAACCAAAAAGATGAATATAGTATGTACTCACTCATAAGTGGATACTAGCTATAAATGAAGGATATTGATCCTAGAGAAGTTAAGTAACAAGGTGAACCCTAACAAAAGTGTATATAGATCCATCTGGAATAGGGAAATAGACAAGATCACCTGACACAATTGGGAACATAGGGGTGGGGGAGAAGGGAGGGTAGAAATGAAATAAAAGGGGAGAAGGGGCGGGCAATGAGAACTCGAGCAATGGAGACTTTCAACAGGATGCCATCTGGCAGGAACCCGAAGGAGTTGGGCAATGAGACATTTTGCAGAGTAGGCAGAGTAAGGCATTTTATTTATTTGCATTGCATAGAAGTAGAAATTGTTGTAGATGAGATTCTACAAGGACTTTTAGGATATTTCTTGCAAGGAGGAAATTAAGAGGAGCACAATTGAGAATTTATACTGATGTTAAGTATGTTAGAGGTGCTAGGTACCAACTTCCAGGTCAGACATCTCAGCAATAGCAGGGCAGGAGACAGTTCAGTTTAAAGTGTGTGCTCACTGCCACCCTCTACTTCAGAGGATACTCTACTGAGGTATGCATGTGATGTATTTCCATTTTTCTCCACAGGGCAAGCTGTAGGGTGGCTTGTTAGGAGTGACTTTTCTCACCTTTCAATCCTTCCAATTTTAATACATCAATAATTCTTTTTACCACAGGGATTTATTCTTAGGATGCAGAGACTGATTTGGTTTTGGCTAATTAAAAACTGAGAGATACAATATACCATAAAGGCAGTAATGTAAAGTGTTACAATTAGAAGTGTGTGTGCCTAGGAAGGTACAGCTGAGCAGTATATTTGGATAAAGCAGGAGTTTTAATTAATAATAAATTTGAGATGAATAGTCTAAAATATCTATTAGAAATATATTTACCATTTTTATTCTTTTTAGCATAAATGCTTGGTATAAAACTTTCCAGTTTAGATACTATTTAATAGTCACATAGGGGTGGGTTGAAATAACAGTAAGTTATGCCATCGAACTCAAATATTTCATATGTTTCTTTAAATTTTTGTATAAAGATTAGGTGAGGTTGTAAATATAGTGGTTCCAGAGATTATATACCTTTCTAATTGTAGGCTGATCATATGGAAGAGTTTTAAATTTAGTTTACTGTTAATATAAGTATAGAATTCAAACCAACTACAAATTTTATCATGCAAAAGGAGTTAACACAAAATACAATGTAGTGACTTACAAACCAGTGCGGGGGGAACAACTCTTCTCATTTTTTTTGAGCAATATTTCTGTGCTAATTGCTATTTTTTTATTCTTTCACAAATATAGCTTTGAGTTTTCTAGTTCCTACTCTCTCATTATCCTGCACCCTAGCTCAAAACACTAGTTGGAAAATTTCAATAGCCCTTGGTATTGTCAGTCCCTTCTGCTTGTGTTTGCTCCTGTTTATTGTTATCAGAGCAAACACCTGACATAAAGTGATGTGTGCAGATTGGTTTTTCTTTACATACAGCCCACAACCCTACAAAGAGGACCCTAACAGAGACATGAATCCACATAGGAAGGAGAAATAGACAAGACCTCCTGAGTAGATTGGAAGCATGGGGTTCATGGAAATGGGTATAAGAGAGAGGGGAAGAAGAAAGGGGAGCAGAGAAAAATGTATAGTGTGATAAAAAATAATATAAAAGTGGTGTCTGCATCTTTGATCTTGCTACATTGCCAATGGAAAGTCTCTTATAGGTCTCCATTTCTTCTCAGAGAAGTTCTGTGTTTCTTGACAATCCTTACTATACCCTTTTAAACATACTCAGCCTTTGTTTCTGGCCTCTCAGCCTTGCACTTTATCTTCAAAATGTGTGCTACATGTTGGCCTTCTTTGTTTGTTCAACCACTTCTCTCTTTCCCATAGACTTCTGTGGTATTTCTCTTCCCAGGATCATAGTCTTCTGCTGTACTTACACATTCTATCTCAATTTAAATTAGTGTTGTTTCACATAGGATGACTTAAAACTATTTTAGGTAGTGATGGGTTTATGTAACTGGATGTTTCTCTCATGACTGCCAGTTCCTGAATAGCCATTCAGAGGTTTAGTATTTATAAAAGTTTGGCCAGTGACTCAAGCTCATTACTACCTAGCTCTTTCATTAAATTAACCCATTTCTATTCATCTAAGTATGGCCATGTGGCTGTGACATTGGCTGTGCTGTTGCCAGTACATTGGCCTGTTGTTCCTTGAGCAGATGGATGGCATCTCTCAGACTTCACACTTCTGTATTTTTGCTTGGGTCTCCCACCTCACTCTATCCTGCCTTAGCATAGGCCAAAGCCACTTTATTTATCAACCAATGAGAGCAGCGCATATCCACAGGGTACAGAAAGACCACCAATAGTGGGTTTGAAACAGGAATTTAGCTAATATATAAACGTAGAAAGCAAGAAATGTTTAAACATTCCCCAAAATGTAAGATAAATGCCTGTGGTCAGGAATGGACAGCAATGACATTTTGAGAACTGAAAGCTTTGTTTCACTCTGATTTCCTCAAAGATTAGTAGCATTAAAGGAATCCTTTTCTTTCCACCATGCTGTTCTTTTCCTCAGGAAGCCATTTGAACTTCCAATTATGAATTCAGTTCTGTATCTATTTGTTAATGCTCACTTCCTCCACTAATGTAAATTCCACAAGAACAGGAACCACCTCTTTTTCAAAAAATTCTCTGTGAAGTCAAAATTGCACGATATTTGGCACATAGTAAGTCATCCATAACAATTGTTTAATAAATTATTATACTTTATTATTAAATAGTGCACTAATTTATAAACCACATAAGAGACATTGCTTGATACATTATCCTTAATATCCACAGGGAGAGTATCAGAGGACCAATTTTATGACAAGGCAGCTTAAAATCATATCTAAATATACTTTAACAATATATGTGAACATTTCAAAGAAAGAAAAGTTCCAAATTAATAACTTGAAATAACTTGAGTTATGGAAGCTAATCCTCACATTCTCATGATATTAGTTGCATTTTTAGGAAATGATAACTAGCAAGGATTGAGTACTCATAAGGAGAAGCATGTGATCTGTCACTGTCAAATGGCAATTTCTTCTACATTCTGGATTTGTTAGTCATCCCTACCACTAAGAATAAATGGCCCTGAGTAGAGAGTTATTCTTTCTTTATTCTATCCTATACTGACCAATCCCAAACCGCCTAGTAAAGCTAATTAACGTGTTGAGAAAAGTCAGAACTTCTTCCCTTATTTGAGATCCCAAGGTAAACTAGAATAAAATCACCAATCATTCTTTGTGAGGTGAGATGTCCCAATGGTCAGTCAGCATCCCTGCTCCATTTAAAACAGATTATTTTGGTGACAATGAGTTATTCATTCCATATGTATGTGTATACAAATAAATATATCCATACATATTCTCCCTCATGAATGACCCTATGTCCTTGATATTCCATAAAACAATTCTATGATATGTCCAAAAGCCTGAGAATTTAGATTTATGCTCTTCTGCTTCTTGAAAGTTAAGCTATTTTGGATTTTGGTTTCCAGTCTAAACAGATATTTGAACACTTGGCAAGGCAATGTGACCTGGACACTTGTCTCTGAATTCCTACACAAAGCATTCAAGTAATTATTAGCTCCAACTGAAGCCCCTACAGTTTTATTTGTGTGTATGCTTCTTCTTCTGCTTACAGGTTGCAGAGAAAGAAGAAATGCTTGATGGGGCCCTTTTAGGAAAAACATAAATTCTTAATGCTAAATCTATAAACTTGCTTCTATTTCCATCAAGGCCTTATTCCTCTCCACTTAACCTAGTGGAGGAACTATTTCTCTGTATTAAAGTTAAATGCCTGCAGTGTTTGGAATCTCCTCTCTTTCCAGGTCTTATTGTCACAGGGATATTCTACAATTTTAAAAGTTCCCTCAGGGCTAGAGAGATGACTCAGCAGTTAAGAGCACCGACTGCTCTTCCAGAGGACCTGGGTTCAATTCCCTGTACCCACATGGCAGTTCACAACTATGTTTAATTCCAGTTTCAGGGTACCTGATACCCACAGCAAAACACCAATGCACATAAAATAAATAAATTTAAAAACTCTCTACACTAGTCTTCCTACCTTCTTTTTGAATCTCCAGACCACATACTGCTCTCCAGGCTCTTCTCTATCCAACCTCATGTTATACAACATGTTTATCTATTAAGAATGCTTAAAATCCACCCACTTTTCTCCATTACTTGCCACCATTTAAATATAAATGGTTGTCATCTCATCTCTGAATCAACGAATTCTCCTCCTTTGATACATTCTCCACATAGCATTTATGGCAGGACACCTTGTACTAGTAGTTTGCTGGAGTTGTACTTATTAAAATTGTATTCATCATCAATCCAGTCTGAAGTAATTAACAGTAATAATCCACCAAGATACCACCCTGCTGAAATATTGTAACCATATTTTCCTCTTATATTTCTAAATATTTATTTTGACCCATAACTTCTTACATTCGCCCCAACTTTGCATTTCTGCTAAATAGAGTTTATCATACTCTGAATTCCCTAAATTCTCCTTACTTTCAGCTATACCCTTTCTTTTGTTTCTTCTTAAGTGTTCCCCGACTCTTTGTCCAAATCCTATATAAATCCAGTTTAGCCTTTGTCTTTACCTAAGGACCATTTCCCTGTGGAGGCGATTTCTTCTCTGATACCAATTGCTGCTATAATTTTTTTCATCACAAATCCCACAGACACTGCATTTTTTCTTGTTACCATTGTTGTAGTTTAAGTGTCACAGAGGCCATAACTCTGGCATGTACCTCATCCATCTATATCTCCCTAGTGGCAAGAACAATAGATATGTTGTGAATATGTTCTTAATGAGCCAAGTACTAGGCTGTCAGTGAAACATCAACTAAATTAATTATATAAGGAATTTACTTTCGATCATAAAGTGACTGTACTGGCAGCTTACAGAATTCAGAGATCTCACTTATTACAAAGCTATGTTTTATGTCACACCTTATTTGAAAACAGACTTGTCTACATATGAATCTAACATACTCATGTCAGAACATATTCAGAGTGGTTTGAGAAATTTATTGTTTCTCTTAGTTCTTAAGTAATACTGCAATGTAAAAACAAATGTGTGTGCAGATACTCATAAAAGATTCTCAATTAATCAACCAAAATGTTTTTAAAATTTTAACTTTGTTTTCAGAAAATGTATGTCTTAAAAAGTTTACCTTTTAGTTTTTATAAGTAGAGTTTGAAATTCTTATAGTAAAAATTATAAACCAAAAGTATGATATTTTTATCTGTACTCTGAAATTTATAGTAATAATATGGGAAAAACAAAATCTTCATGCTTTAGTTTCCTGATATAGGATGAAGACATACAAGTGTGAGCTCTGACTCATATAGAGGACTTCTTTCTCATTAAAAGAAGAGGAAGCATTCTTCATGAGGAGGTGATGCTCTTCCCAGTAGGGTTGCTTTTTGTATGCTAGTTGTCCTTCCCTCCCTTCTTTCCTAATTCCTGATTTCCAAACTCTCTCTCTCTCTCTCTCTCTCTCTCTCTCCTCTCTCCCCCCACACACAGATTCTTTACATTTATCACCAAATTAATAACTATGTTGTTTCTTAAACACAGTAAATCTTTTAGTACTTGTGAAGAAAATATATAATAGA
>JAQHUG010000615.1:449302-462539 GCA_028555095.1 Dicrostonyx torquatus
GGAGGATTTTTGGAGCTCACTGACCAGTCAGCCTATCCTATTTGATGAGTTCCAAGCCATTGAGACACCTGTACCAGAAAACAATGTGGATGGCGCCTGAGGAATAGCACCTGGTATACACACCCAGATATGTACACACATGCACACACACCTGTGAACTCACTTAGGCCAGTATGCTTGCACAAGAAACACATATAGACATACAGAGAGAGAGACAGACAGACAGACAGACAGACAGACAGACACATACACAAACACACACACACACCTTGAAACAACTAACACTTGCATAGTGATGTTGTACTCTTTCAAAATGATAAGACTTGAGGCTCATTTGAGAAAACAGGTTACTCTAAGGATGACAAATTCACTAATGCTGTAAATAAATGTGTGTTGGGAGTCCACTGCCCAGTGGGGACTTGGGGACTGACTGCTGTTCTGCCTGACTTTCAGATTTGGGACAGCAATAGAATTTACGTGTTCCCTCTAGAGCCAAAATGCTTTAATGGTAATAGGCATGTTTCCAAAAGTGGTTAATCATCTTTAGAGAACATGATTAGTCACGTACCTTGCCTTTAATTGGAAACACATGTAGAAATGTGAGGGTGAAGGAAAACAAAAAGGAAATAATACCTCAAGTGGGTGTACCTCCCCTGTCACCTGCCATACTGAACATCATTATTAAGACCTTTATTTTTGAGGGGATCTTCTATGTCATTCCTACAGTCAGTTATCACAGTCTTCATGTAAGCAAATAAACAGTGCTTGATTTGGCAAAAAGAGGCAGATCTTGCTCTCTCTTCAACTGTTTCCAACAGTAACTACATCATCATACATGCCGAAATCCTCAACCACATGCTATTTTATGCTTTGTTTTATTTTGTGTTCAATAATGGTCACTTTTTTCTTAATAATTTCTAAATTCTAATTAAATTATTATTATATTATTTCCCTCTTCCCTTTCCTCCCTCCAATCCCTTCAACATACTCCCTTACTTTATCTTGGGGCCTCTTTTTCTCTTATTATTATTTTTACACACTCACTCACACACACACACACAACCTATTGAGTCTGCTTAGTGTTGCTTATAAATTTAAAATTTCAGGGCTAACATCTTGTATAACTGATTATGGGTCTTCTCCCTGGGGCAGAACAATTCTCCTTCGGTGAGAAGAACCGATTTGCCTGTAGTTCTTTGTCTAGTTGTGAGGACCCTTCAGATTTCTCCCTTTCATGTATCTATTAGTGTTGGCAATGTTTGGGTCTTGTTTAGGCAGCTGTGTTGTTGTGGTGCCTGGAATAGAAGTCAATCTCACAGTAGACTTCCTGGTTCTCTTACTGTTATGGCCTTTCCTTCCCCCTCTTCAGTAATGTTCAGTGGACATTAACTACATAGGTTGTTTTGTAGCTGTATCCACTGGGGCTAGATACCCTGGTCTCCATGTTTTGATTAGTTATAGTTTCTCTGTGTGATGTAAATAGACTCATCCTTGCTGAGTTATAAAGGCTACAGTTATCTGTGGGCATAATCGTAAGTATTTAGCATGCAGTTAGAAATGATAATGGATATCTTAATGAGTATAAAACAAATCTTTGTGGGGTTTTGAGCTGAATTTCCCTGACAATTGGTAATGTTGGATATATTTTCACAGGCTTCTTGGTCATTTGAATGTATCCTTTGGAGAAGTACTTTGTCTGTTTCTTAGGCAGGATAGTTGGAGTTATTTGGTTGGGGGCATTCTTTATATATTGTTAATCATATAATTAATATATATTTATATATTATTATATATAATTATGTAATTAATAATTTATATTGTTAATCTTTCATCAGATATGTGGCTTGTAAATGTTTTCACCCTTTACAGATGGAGAAGATTCAGAGATTTTTCTTTATTATGCAATAAGGTTTAAGATTGATGTAACCCTATTTTTCTATTTTTTGCTGCCCATGAACTTGGATATGTTTTGCATATTCTCATTTAGTCAAAACTATCTTTAAAGATATATTTAAACTTTTGAAAATATGTGTATCTGTGTGTAACCCAGTGTGTGCTCGTGCCTGTGGGGGCCAGAATACAGTGTCACTTCCCGTGGGTTAGAATTATGAGCGGTTATGGGTCACTTAACATGAGTTCTCAGAGTGAAACCCAAGTTCTCCAGGAGAGCCACAAGCACTCTTCACCAGAACCCTGAAACCATATCTACACAAGCAACAAAAAGGACTTAGTAGATTGTATTTAGATATCTTTATGCATACACATATACACATGTAACAGTAAATTAAAGGAAAAATGCTAACAACTTGAAGTGGGTTGCATGGAAGGAAATTAAAAAAGGGTAGCTGGGAAGGACTGGAGGGAGAAAATGGAGCAGGGAAAGTGATGTCACTTTATTTCCATTAAAAATAAAATCATCCCCACCCACCTGAAGTCCACTCATGACATCTTTTCTATTTCCCCTTCTCAGAGAGAAACGTGCATCTCCTTTTGAACCTGCCTTATTACTTAATCTCTCTGGGTCTATGGATTGTAGCATAAATATCTTTTCTTTCACAGCCAATATCCAGTGAGTACATACCATTTTTTTTCTTTCCCAGTCTCCATTACCTCACTCAGGATGATTTTTTTTTCTAGTTCCATCCATATTTCTTTTAATTTCCAAATGAAGAAAGGTTGAAAGGTGGGAACAGGGGTACAGGGAGGGATGAGGAGAGAAGAGGGAGGGAAACATCAGCCAGGATTTGAAATAAATTTAAAAAAATACTAACAGAAAAAAAAATTAAAGTTTCTTTCCAGACATCTTCTTTGACCTCTGGGTCATAAAGAAATTTATTTGACACATCTAGTAGCTGGTACTCTTATTGATTTCTGGTTTAGTTTCTCTGTGCCATTTCTGCCTATGGATCTACTGATTGCTGAGGTGTATTGAAGTCTGTAATTATGACCCTGTATTCTCCTTTCTGAAACCCTATCAGTTTTTCTCACACATCTGATTTTCTATGCTTAGATGAAGATAGTAACAGTTGCCATGTCTTCTATTAGAAATGATCCCATTTTAGTGGTATTAAGAAATTATCTATTAATTCATGATGACTCTCTTATTTTGAATATGTTTTGCATCAAGGAGGAAATAAGTTTACCCTTGTTTTCTGTTGATTGGCATTAGCATGACCTATAGCGTATCCTTCATTATGAATTTACTTTAATTATATACAAATCTTACCTAGCGTAGATTCATACCACAAAATATAGAGATAGTTTTATTGTCTGATAGGTTTTTAATTGAATTATTTATTTTAATTGATTTATAATAATGATGTGTTTGTGGGATAATTTGTGATATTTTGATAAATGTTTTTATTGAGTAATGATCCAATTAAGGCAGTTAACATACACACACATACCCACACTCACAGAGAAGGGGGAGAAAGATTTTTATATTAATTTACTTTTTATAAAAAGAGCATTCACTATTCTCTCTTCTATCTGTTTTGGAATATATGCTACATTGTTGCTAACTGTACTCACATACAGAGAAAGAGAGCAGTAAAACTTGGTGTTCCTAACAAAATATTTATCAACCTCTTTCCATCAATTCTCTAAATTTTCCAGCCTTCAGTAAATGCTACTGTGCTTATATGGAATTAACAAATTAATTCTAATCTGAGACAAAGTGTTTGAGGATGAAGTGTGTTCTCTCTCCTCTGCTCTTTCTCCCTATGAGGATGATGTTCCTTCCCTTTGGAGAAACCAACTTCAAATCAACTTTGGATTGACACCAATTTATGGTATCTCGGGTTTCTTTGCCTCTGTGAGCAAAAAAGTTTTGTTTTTTCTGCATTAAATAACTCTGGGAATTCTGTAATAGCAACACAAAGGACTAGAAAAAGTATAGTATACATATATTTGTTAAAGCAAAAAGGTTAAATATTGTTGTAAATATTTCATAGGAAGAGTCTTAAGTGAAGGGGAAGTAAATTAACTCAATTGGTCCACCTGAATGGTGCACATCTGCAACCCCAGCATTTGGGAGGTAGTGGTGGTAGGACTGAGAGTTCAAAGTCATTCTTCAGGGGCTACATAGCCTGGGATACACAAATCCTGCCTTGAAAAAACCACCAAAATAAATAAATAAAATAAACAAGTTGGATTTGCTAATGATCAGAACTCATTTTTAGTGCAGACCATAAACTTTCATGGTATTTGAATTTCCCATTGGATAAATAATAAGTAAACACAATTTTACCACCTGCTTTTGCAAGTAAGGTTTTATCACAATATGCTTCCCTCATTGATTTACACATTTCTGGCTCTTCCTTGAGCTCCCATGACAGTGTTGGTTGCTGCAAGAGAATGTGAATGAGTCAGAACCCTGAAACATTTACTAGCTATCTTTTTATAGAAAATGTGTTGCCTAGGCCTGAGTTACAGAATGTTATATATTGAATATTTTATTATACTCTCAACTCATCCTGAAATAAAATAAATTATACAACCATTATCAAAACATGTAAACTCAGCACATTGAAATACAAGTTTCATAGCATATGAAATTTTTAACACACTACAGCTTTGCTGTGCATTAATTCCAAGACTACTTAATTTATGAGGCTCTGTTATAATATTGTTTTCTATATAATAATGTTTTATGGTTCAGAAGTTGACAATATACTAAAAAATCTCAGGATATAGAATATATTCATCATAGCCATGTTATTTATAGTAGTATAAATTATTGAACTTATGTAAACCCATTAAAAAATAAGATCATAAAAATTTCAGTGACATGGTAGACTTCCTGTTCTACCTTGGTCCCTAAAACTCTTTTCTCCATAAAGTATCTCTTTCCCATTCCGCATGACTTTAGGGGGAAGTAAATCACATCACTCACAAGAGTTCCCTTGCAATCTAAATCAGAGTTTATCAAAGTTCTTCTCCAGAATTAATTTGAATATTGGCATATACTTAATTGCTTCTTTTCTATAGGATCAAAAATTTTAAGGACATCACCAGTCTTGGGCTGACAGTAAAAGCACAAGCCAAGTAAAGATTAGTAAATGGGCATGAGCTTAATAACATCATGTAAATCTCTGTATTCAACCATTTTGAAAGTTCCTGGATATTTCCCTTATAATATCCAATAAATTTCATTCTTTTAAGTAATCCAGTTGACTAGGCCTCAGTCTTTTGCAATTTAAAGATACTTGATTAATTCCATTACAATTTTCTGGTTCAAAACAAATTTCTTTATTGTGCTTTTTATGCTTTTCTTCCTATGCATTGCTTCATAAAAGAGCTAGCACTTCATATTTTTTTCTTTCTAGTGTTAGGCAATTACTTTACATTAGAAACCAGGAGAGTAGCTAAAGTACATGATCTAATTAAGAAGTTTGTCTTGATATCTTGTTATTTAGAATCCTAAAATATAAATTTAAACAGATGATTTATAAATGTACACTAGAAAATGTTCTGTGCCTGGAAAAGGGAACCTGACCAAAAAATTTGAATCGTATTGACAATGAGGAACATGAGCTTCCTGGTACCCAAAATAGAGCACAAAATCCCATAGATAGAATATCAGTGTCCATATTTGGATTTGAAATTATGACTATTGTCATAGAGGTGATGACTTTAGATGTTAGTCCATCAAACTGATTCTGACACGATATCATGAATAAGTGGGTGAACGAAAGGTGTGAACTACAGGTTCTAGAGGTTGTGAACAGCTCTGCGTTGTCTATTTCATGATGCTGAAATGGACAGCTCAAGAATAGGAAATTTATAACAAGCAGAAAATTGGCTTGTATTGGAAGTTGGGACATTCAAGATTAAGTGACTAACATCCATTGAACTATTACGGTTGGGTTAGTAGTCCTATAACAGCAAACAACAACAATGTAAAGCTAAAATGGAGAGAAGAGGAATGTGTTTTCATCACAATGGTGTCAATTCATTCATGAAGGCCTGATTCTCCATCCCTCAAAGGTGTTAAGATGCACTAAGTATCACCCAACATATGAGCAACTGCCATTTAGTTTTAGAGACAAGATGCTTACATATAATAACGAAATTAACCAGTTAAAATGACAAGTTGTTATGTGATTGATTTCAGTTACATTTAGAAAATTTTCTATTCAAAAATTATCATAAGCCATAGCCATATTTACCTTAATAGCTTTGTTTCTAGACCTCAGGGTTCAGATATAATGTTTTAGGAGGTGGCACTTGCTGACTTAATCATTAAGAAGCAAAGAATGCAAATTTTTTCCCTTAATAGAATTTCAAGTGGCAAGGAATGAGCAAAATATAATGAGGTTGAGAACATCTAGTTATCTTCAATCACAGTTTTGCCAAGGAAGACTCAATGATCAAGGACAATGCAAAGTCAAATGTTAATAAAGTCATGCACTAGGACTCCAAAGGACATTTGTATTTGAAAACAATGTAAAAACCACACACACAACCCTTCAAATACAATGATAAATAATGGAAATTTGGCCATATTTTACAAATTACTCATTAGAAGAGAAACAGTAACACCTAACAGTGATTATACACTTGCCCCCAAACAACAAACAAGAACAAAAATTGAGTCTACTAACAAAGGAAGAATTGCATTTTTGATATGACTAGAATGCTGGAAAATATCCGGAAGGTCTGCAGTACAGAGGAAGGAGTGTAGAGAATGACTGTGGTCTGGGATGGGTACATCTGTAACAAGGTGACTTCTGGGACTTTATGGGACTCCTGACTCAGCAAGCTTAAGATCAGAGCTGTGCTATTCTGTATCCTCAGGACACATAATTTCTGTTTCCCAATTCATTCCCTGGTGGAGAAAGCAAGACTTTAGAAAACCCAGTTCCCAAACTGGGAAAGTCTCAAGGTATGATGTTGCAATTCTTACCTATGTCACCATGGGAAATGGATACACAAGAGATATGATTACCACTGCATAACATGCATGAAATCACACAATAAAAGTTAAAAGGAGAAACATGGATTTTATTGTAAGGCTCTGCTAGAGTCTGGTAAAAAATGTTCTTAAAGTAGATTATAGTAAAATAATACTGTGTTTGGGTTTAGGAAAATTTATTATCAGTTTTTTTCTGCCTCTTGTTGTAACCATTTGTACCATGTTGAATTTCCATGGACATTATAAAAAATCAAAGACAGCAAAAACCAGAATGATATTCATAAAGATTATGCTATTAGACTAACCAAACATGATTAAAAATAACTGTTAGAATAACTTCCTCTAGAAAGTCAAAAATAGCATAAACTTGTTCACACTGCCATTTGCTCATTTACTCAGGTCCAGTGGAAGAGTAGAAGGAGGGAGAAGATGAGCAAGGAAGTGAGGACTGCGAGGGACTGGCCCACCTACTGAGACAGTGTGCCTGATCTATTGGGAGCTCATCAAATCCAGCTGGACCAGGACTGAATGAGCATATGACCAAACCGGACTCTCTGAATGTGGCTGCCAATGGGGACTGACTGAGAAGCCAATGATAATGGCACAGGGACCTATCTCTTCTGCATGTATTGGCTTTTTGGGAACCTATTCTATATGGATGCACACCTTCTTAGACCGGGATGGAGGGGGAAGGGCCTTGGGCTTCCCACAGGGCAGGGTATCCTGCCCCCTCTTAAGGAAGCAGGGGGAGTGAGGTGGGATATTGGGGAAGCAGGAGGGCCGGGGACAAGGGGGAGTAAATGTAAATTTTTCTTTTAACAATAAAAAAATTCCACCCCCAAATAAATGATCCAGAATTCTTTACTCACTTTTATTTTACTGAGATTAGCATACCCATTTCTGTATCCTTTATGAGTTGCCCTAGAAACAGGTCATGCTTTCCCCACAATCACAAACAGAACGACCATTGTGCTATTTTGATTTACTAGATCAATTGCAACAGTTCCATGGTATCTGGAGCATATTTTCTCACCACTTGGTATTGTGCTTGTATGCCCACTTGGGTTTGGGAGGAAAGTAGCTGAAACCATTCCCACAGCTCAGTGCTTTCTGCCTGGGCAGGTAGCAAAATAAGGTCTGCTAGGCATGCATAGTCAGGAGAGCATGGCAGATTCCTGCAGCCGTACACAGAGATATTTACTGGCTGTGCATATTTAGCTATTACTCAGATAAAAATGGTTTGTGTGCTACAAACTCCTTTGCAAAGTTAAAGTGGTGAGCGCAGCTTTTACCCAGCAGTCCCAGAACTGTCAGTAATGGTACCTCTGCCATATTGAAAGGCAGAGAGAGGCAGAACCAGCATCCAGGGCTGCCTCAATCACACTATTTATTATTTTAAAGCTATCCTGGTCAGAAAATAATTACAAATACACAATAAAGACATATTCAGATTAAAAAAAACCCTCTAAGTAGGCCACAGTGTTAGATAATGTACATAGGTAGGCTTGGGAGAGAGAAGAAAAAGAGTATAGACAGTTATAAATGAAAATAAATAGTTTTTAAAAAGCCTTTAAAGAGACAAATACAGACAGTCATAGATTAAAGGAGAAAAGAAGAATAAGCCATGTAAAGATAGAGAGTCTGGAATATATATATATATATTTGTGTTTTCTCTGAATTTTTTGACTGTGAATGAGCTAAGTCAGAGAGACATTTCATTGTAGGTGCTGCTAAGCTAAACCAACATATATATTTTATTTGGGTCTAAAGATACGTTGCTTTGGAAAAGAGGGTCTGCTTGTGTTTCTATAGAGGATGAGAACCTATGGATTCCTTTCAGACTAATGTGGTTTGATGGATTAAGACCCCCCTGAAAGGTCTCCATTACCCTCCCCCCCAAAGAAAGTATTTCACTCAACAAAAATCAGGAAGCAGTTTGGAGGAAACTATACCCAAATTCCCTAAATACTGTTTTTAAATGTTTCTTTATATTTAAAGGGGGATATGTTATAGAAATGGATAATTTGCATTGGTATGGAACTTGGTTTACTGATAAAAGTTTAAGATTGTTAAGTTTAATTTTGTTATATGTGTAGTTTTGCTCTTGATTAAGGTATTTGTTTGTACAAGCCTTTAAAATGTAATATATAATTAAGAAATATAGGTTAATACATAGTCATCTTGATAGTTAAACTTTTAGTAATATTAGTTAGATTTTTTAGATGTACAGAGATGTATTTCAGATGGATATTTATTCTTCAAGTCTTTTAAAGACTACAGAATATGGCATTTAAAATGTTTTAAGAACTTAGAACTTTTCATGACAGTGAGACACATCTGCTCCTGGCAGCAGCACTCTACTTCAAGAGGATGATGGGTATCGAAGAGGCTCCTCATGAAGCTTGCTAGCTATTTGGGCAAGAAACTGCATTTGCCTGAACTGCTTGATTGGACTTGCAGGACACACACTAAAATGACTGCTAAAGTTGCCTTAAAAAGGTGAGACCCTCCTTGGGGTTCCTGCTTTATAAAAGAGTCTGCTAGACATTCAGCAGGACACAGAAGAAAGCAACTGATGCACTTTACCATTACAAGGCCAAACAGATCTTCAAATTTCCTGCTTTATCAAGTAGTCTGCTGGATACAATGGGCCTATAAGCTGAAGATGGATGCCCCAATGGTACAGAAGAACTTTGGGTGACTGTCCAGGCAGCAAGCAAGATGTCTCTGTTAATTCTACAGTTTTGGAAATTGCTTACAATGTACTTTCTATTAAATTAGGTAATATTATATCCTTCTGCAGTGTTTGATAGAGCTGCAGAATAGATAGTTGTAATTATAGTATTTCTTATTATTTACTTTTTGTTAACTTAGTTAATATTATATCCTTCTGCAGTCTTTGATAGAGCTGAAGAATAGATAGTTGTAATTATGGTGTTTCTTATTATTGATAAAAGATAAAGTACATATAAATACTGTAACTGCAATTCTTGTTTGATACCTGTTTTGATGTATGTTATTTTACTATGTTAAAATTAAAACCTTCCTTTTTATTTAGACAGAAAAGGGGAAGTGATGTGGGATCCCCCTATGTATGCTGCAAATATGTTTTATTGTCATTAGTTAATAAAGAAGCTGCTTTTGGCCAATGGCTTAACGGAAGAAAGATAGGTGGGAAAACTAAACTGAATGCTGGGAGAAAGTAGGCAGGTTCAGTGAGAAGCCATGTAGCTACCATTTGGGAACTTTCTAGGTAAGCTACCATCTTGTGGTGATGCCCAATTTAGTGGAGATGTGTTAGTTTAGGATATAAAAGCTAGCTAGAAAATATGCTTAAGCTATTGGCCAAATAGTATTGCAATTAAGTCAGATTTCTGTGTGATTATTTCAGGAGTCTGGGTGGCCAGAAAAATACAAGTGGCCTCCAGCAACAACTAGTTTTAAATTTTGGATATATAATTTTATTTGACCATTGGAGTGTTGGCAACTGTACAAAAGCAGACTCTTACATGGCATTCATGGGAATACTTACACAGCATGTTCTTCTGATCTCCTGTGAGAATAACAGATTGTAGATAGACTTCACCAGTTCAACCTAGCACCAATATATGATTCTCTGGTCAAGATCCAAATCTATATGACTTGCTTAAAAAAAACAGAAAAAACAGTTCAAACCAGATAAGCCTGTACTTTATTGATTGAATTGTTGTTGTTTTAAGCCATTGAGATTTATGGTGTTTTGGGAAGTATATTTTTTAGAGAATACCTGACTGATACACTGATATGGCCACTAACTACCATTGCTACTAATACAAGTGAGGGGAGGTGAAAGAGTGGTTGCTCCATCTTCATTCTGTAGCATATGGACATAACATGATTACACCTTGCTTCAGGACCTAGTCTTACTCTATGCATCAGGTACTGAATTCTCCCCATAGCTTTTCATGTATGAACTCCTTAGGAATGTGGTGGCACCTCACATTTGCGCAACATATGTAAACCCATGGAAATGTAGAAGCAGGTTAATAATTTTCACTCTAGTTCTGTCATTGATACATTGTTAAGGAGTAAATAATTAGCATATGACATGGCCGCTCCAAATGTACTCTAGGAAATCACCAGAACAGTCACAGTCAACTCAGTGGCAAAACTTCAGCTTTGCATTTTCTAGTGGTCATCTGAGCTAAAACAGAAACAGAAACTTGTGAAATTTGGAGATTAAGTAGGATAATGAGTACTCAGGCTAAAGGTTTCTGATTCTAAAACCCAACAATAATCCACTGACTTACATTATATTATTTTAAATTGTTTTAACACATTGAAAATACTTAGTGTGATTTAGTTATTAGTTATCAGAACTCAGTCCAAGAAGGTAGAGATGTTAGAATTCTTAGTGCTTGTGAGAAAACTCCAAGAAAACAAGATAAGAGTCTTGTGACTTCAGTATTTTCAAAACACATAATGGTTATAGGAATGTGTTTTCCTACTCCTTCCATGTGTAGGATAGGAGTAAATTTTCTTTAGCTCTTGTTATTCACGTACCTCCTAGAAAAACATGTTTTTGACATGTGTGTCTTGTCCTTGTGGTTGATGTGGGATTTCCCTCTGTATGCTGTGAGTACCATTGGTTAATAAAGAATCTGTTTTGGCCAGTGACTTAACAGGGTAGAGTAAGGTGGGGAAAACTAAACTGAATGCTGGGAGAAAGAAGGCAGAGTCAGGGATTCCCATGTATTCCCACCGGAGACAGATGCTGGATCTTTACCTGGTAAGCCACAGACTTGTAGCAATACACAGATTAATGGAGATGGGTTAACTTAACATATGAGTTAGCCAGAAAAACGCTTAAGCTATTGGGCAAACAGTATTATAAATAATATGGTATCTGTATGATTATTTTGGGTCTGAGCAGCCATGAACAAACAAGACGCTTCTCTATAACAAATCGGTGCCAATGTGGCCAACTAAAATCCACTTAAAACCTGAGAGAGTTTGAGAGGAATTCTAGGCAAAAACAAAACAAAACAAAAGAACAGAGTTAAGCATGGTTTAATGCCATGGCTCCTTTAAGAAATTTGGCAGTAGCAGAAAAAAAGCTGTGAGGTTTTGAAATGGTGACTTTATGGGGCCATGCTGCTATCACAGTTTTCTTGGTGGCAGCATGGACCAACTGGTTACCAGATTGAGGTGATGAACATGGATCCATCGCAGCAGTGTCAGGCTGTGAACAAACTTCTGCCATATTGGACTAGGCAGAGCAAGCAGACAGAGCTTTGTTTGCCCTAGCAGTCCTGCCTCTTGGGTTTTTAAAAAGCGCTTAGCATTTTAAGAAGTTGCCCTGGTTAGAAAAGGATTACAGATACCAATAAGGACAGATTCAGCCATAAAAGACCTCTAAGTGAGACACAGTATGTTTAAAAAATGTATGTAGGCTTTGGAGACAGAAGAAAAAGAGTAAAGAGACAGTAAATATGATATAAAAGCATGCAGACATTCATATATTAAAGGAGTAAAGATAAAATAAATATTGAAGATATAGAAAAAGTAATAGAGTAAAAAAAATCCATGTAAAGATGAAATATACACAGAGAATCTGGAATATGTATATTATTGTGTTTTCTTTGAATTTTTTAATTGTGAAGAAGCAAAGTAAAAAACATAGGTAGTTTAAAGGTATTTTGTCTTCAAAATATGGGTTTAAGGATATGTTCCTTTGGAAAAGAGGTTTTGATTTTGTTTCCATAGAAGATAAGAACGTATGGATTCCTACCAGACTAATATGGTTTGATGAACCAGGATCACCTGGAAAGTCTCTGTGAAAACCTCACAAAAGAAAATTGTTCACCAAATAAAAAGCAAGAAGCAGTTTAGAGAGTACTGTGTTCATATTCCTAAATATTGTCTATAAATGTTTGTTTACTTTTAGAGGGGATATGCTATAGAGATTTGCACTGGTATGGTTGTTTGTTTATTGATACAAATTTAAGGTGAATTTTATTATATGTATATTTCTGCTCTTGATTAAGATATTGTGTGTGTGCAGCTCATTTAAAAATATATAATTAAGAAATATACGTTAATAGTCATCTATAGTAGTCAATGTTATATAATCTATTATAATCATCTATAATAGTCATCTATATGTAGTCATGTTAGAATTTCTAGATATATAGAGATATATTTCAGTTAGATAGTGATTCTTTAAACCTTTAAAAGACTACAAAATGACATTTAAAATATTTAAGAACTTACAACTTTTCATGACAGTGAGACACATCTGCTCCTGGCAGCAACCATCTATTTCAAGAGGATGATGGGCAC
>JAQHUG010000616.1:107671-121240 GCA_028555095.1 Dicrostonyx torquatus
CTAACATTTTTGTAAAGCTATGTTTAAAGTCGATTTCTTCTACTTCTGTATTAGTTTGCTCAGATCTTCTTGTTGCATAATTGCTGGATTCTGGTGTTTTTATGTTGCTTTTCAGGTTGTTAGACGAACTCTTGGATTGGCGCCTGCCCATCTCTTCCTCTCCAGGTGGATCAACAGTCCAGTTGGGTGGGTGGATCTGAAGCTGTGGCACTCACCAAGGATCCGCCGCCATGAAAAACCTGTTTCCTTTTTCAATAAACCAATTAGGTTTTTTAACCTGATCATTGGCGAGATGTTATTTACTGGATTATCAACAATTGACCAAGAGAATCTTTCTTTATATTCTATATTTATATTTCTTTATATTGATTACTCAAAAGAATCTTTCTTTATATTCTAGAAAATATCACCTCCCCATAGATCCTCAGGAAGGTTTTAGGTCTTGTGAACCCTTCACCTCTCAATGAGGGAAGGTTGATGGGACCAGTCTTGTATAGGTATTTTGTGGGTTATCATAGCTGGTGACAGTTTAAAGGTGAAATGGCCATGTGTCATAGAGTTTCTATTACTGTGAAAAGACACCATGACCAGGGCAACTCTTATAAAGGAAAGCATTTAATTGGGGCTGGCTTACAGTTCTGCAGTTTAGCCCATTATCATCATTGCAGAAAATAAGGGGGCAACACGGGCAGACATGGAACTGGAGAGGTTTCTGAGATCTACATCTGGATGTCAGGCAACAGGAAGAAAGAATGGTCCACTGAGCCTGGCTTGAGTTTCTGAGTCTTCCAAGCCCACCCACTGTGGAAAACTTCTCCCAATAAGACCATACCTACTTCAACAAAGTTATACCTCCAATAATGCCACTCCATATGAGTTTGTGGGAGCCATTTTCATACAAATCATTGTATCATACTTTAGAAAATATTTACAAGCTACTTGTGCTTACTTTTTAGAACTCTTTTCAGAACTATAGCTTATTTTTTGATTTCATTATTAGTTTCATGTTTAGAGTTTCATGTTCATTGTATATTCTAGATATCAATCTTGTATCAGATGTGTAGGTAAAAGGGATTTTCTCTTTTTTTCCTTTTTCTTTTTTTTATTGAGCTCCACATTTTTCTCTGCCCTTTTCCCTTCCTCTCCCCTCCCTGTCAGTTCTTTCCCAAGGTCCCTATTCTCCCAATTTACTCAGGAGATCTTGTCTTTGTCGACTTCCCATGTATATTAGATCTATTTAAGTCTCTCTTAGTGTCCTCATTGTTTTCTAAGTTCTCTGGGATTCTGGTTTGTAGGCTGGTTTTCTTTGCTTTTTGTTTAAAAACCACCTATGAGTGAGTACATGTGGTAATTGTCTTTCTGTATCTGGGTTACCTCACTCAAAATAATGTTTTCTAGCTCCATCCATTTTCCTGCAAAATTCAAGGTGTTGTTATTTTTTTCTGCTGTGTAGTACTCCATTGTGTAAATGTACCACATTTTCCTTATCCATTCTTTAGTCGAGGGGCATTTAGGTTGTTTCCAGGTTCTGGATATGACAAACAATGCTGCTATGAACATAGTTGAGCACATGTCCTTGTGGCACAATTGAGCATCCTTTGGATATATACCAAAAAGTGGTATTACTGGGTCATGAGGAAGGTTGTTTCCTAATTTTCTGAAAAATTGCCACACTGACATCCAAAGGGGCTGTACCAGTTTGTACTCCAACCCGCAATACAGAAGTGTTCCCTTTCCCCCACAACCTCTCCAGCATATGCATAGGTCGTCATCAGTGTTTTTGATATTGGCCATTCTTATAGGTGTAAGATGGAATTTTAGAGTTGTTTTGATTTGCATTTCTCTGATGACTAAAAATGTTGAATATTTTCTTAAGTGTCTTTCAGCCATTTTAGATTTCTCTGTTAAGAGTTTTCTGTTTAATTCTGTACTTATTGGATTATGTATTCTTTTCATGACCAATTTGTTGAGTTCTTTGTATATTTTTGAGATCAGATTTACCCGGATATTAATCCACATAACTTCAAACACCTAATTTTTGACAAAGAAGCAAAAAATATCAAATGGAAAAAGAAAGCATATTTAACAAATGGTGCTGGCATAACTGGATATCAACATGTAGAAGAATGAAAATAGACCCATATCTATCACCATGCACAAAACTCAATTCCAAATGGATTAAAGATCTCAACATAAAGCCAGCCACACTGAACCTTACAGAAGAGAAAGTGGGAAGTACACTTTGAACACATTGGCACAGGAGACCACTTCCTAAATATAGCCCCAGCAGCACAGACAGTGAGAGAAACAATTAATAAATGGGACCTCCTGAAACTGAAAATCTTCTGTAAAGCAAAGGATATGGTCACCAAGGAAAAACGACAGCCTACAGAATGGGAAAAGATCTTCACTAACCCCATATCAGATAGGGGATTTTTCTCTTATTCTGTCAACTTCCCCTTCATTTGATTGACCATTTCCTTTGCTATAAGGAGGTTTTTTGGTTTTATGATGTTCTTATCAATTGCTGACTTTATTTCATTTGCAACTGGCGTCCTACTTATTAAGTCATTTGTTCCCTCATGTAGCCTTACTCAAGCTTCTTTTCTTCCCTTATGTTTATGTGTTCTTTTTACCAGTATTCCATTTTTCATCACCAAATAATATCCCTGTTTTGTTTTCACATGTCACAAATTGTTTACATGCATACACATAGACACAGTAGGTTAGGATCCCCCTATGAGGGAGAACGTGCAGTTTCTTATTCCTGAGTTTAGTCTACCTCAATATTATATTCTCCTTATCCATTTCTTTTAGTGAACCATTTTATGTTGTCATTTTTTTTTTACAGTTGAAAACTTCCATTCTGTATATGTACACATTTTCATCATCCATTCATTGGTTGATGGGCATCAAGGCTAGCTCCATTTTTTGCTATCAATAAACAAGAATGTATAAATGTGTCTGTTGTAACACGAGGGTCCTGCTTCATTGGGGTTACTGTCCCGCCCAGTACCCCACAGCCAGCAAGCCCCAAAGAAAATCACACAGAGAGTCTACATTAAGTTATACACTGATTGGCTCATTATCTCAGTCTTCCTACCAGCTCCCATAACTTATATTAACCAATTGTTCCCATCCATGCCAGGCACATGGCTGGTACCTTTTCTCAGCGAGGGAGCTTACATCCTGCTTCTCAGAGGGACTGCACAGGAATGCCAAGGGAGCTTCCTGCTTCCCAGATGTTCTCCTAGCCCTGCCTCTACTTCCTGTCTGGTTGACCCGCCTATACACCCTGCCTGGCCAATCAGCATTTATTTAAGACATGATTGACAGGATACAGAATTGTCCTGCACCAGTCTGTGGTAACATATGGGGTTCTTGAATATATGTCCAGGAGTATTAATGTAACATATCTCATTAGCTCATTGAGGAACTGCCATAATGTTTTCCATAATGGCTGTACTAATTTGCATTCCCATCAGCAGGACAATGGGTCCCTTTCCCCACATCCAGAGCTGCATTTACTGTCAGATTCCTTAATGATAGCCATTCTGACTGGGGTAAGCTGTTTTCTCAGAGCAATTTTAATTTGCATTTTCCTGGTAACTAGGAATATTGATCAACTAAACAAATACTTTTTGCCAGTTGTGTTTCCTCTCATCAGAACTTTATATTATTCATTTCATCTGTCCACTTGCTGATTGGCAGAATTGTGTGTGTGTGTGCTTAATATTTACAGTTCTTTGTAATTTCTGAATATTGGTCTGAAAGACAGCTGGCTATGAGTTTTTCCTATTCTGGGAATTCTGTGTACATTCTCCTCTTAGTTTTTTTAAATTCTTTTTTTATGTTATGCAGAATCTTTTAATTTCATTTGGTCCCATCTGTTAATTCTTGAGGCCAATGCCCTGCTCTCAGAACTCTGTTCATAGAGTTCTTTCCTAAACCTATTACTTTAAGTTCATCTTTGATGTTTTCCCTAGATGTCTCAACATTTCAGGCTTTAATTAAAGGCTTTGATCTACTTTGAATTGATTTTTGCTTAGTGTGAAAGATATGAATATATTTTCATTCTTCTGTATATAGTTATCCAGTTTAACCAACATTTATTGGAAAGACTGTCTTATTTTCCCCCACAGCATGTCTTCCCATGTGTTCCATGTGTTTGTGTGTTTGTGAGTGTGTGTGTGTGTGTGTGTATGTGTGAGGCTACTGTGAATGTGTTTATTTTGCTAATTTCTAGTATGTTTGTTACTGTTATATGAGAAAGATATTGATTTTATACTTTAACTTTATATTCTGATGCTTTACTGAAAATGTTTACAGTATTTAAGCATTTTATGTTATATACACTAGTGTCTCATACTTAGAATCTTGTCATCTGTATATTAGGTTTTCTACTCTTATAGAAATGGTGGAATTTGTTTTTCTCAACTCTCAACTTCCTACTACAACTTGAAAATGATCAAGAATTATATAAAAGATAATTCTGTTCCCTTTTATAAAACCATGATTTCTGCCCTGGTAGCTAAAATTCAGGAAGAAATTACACGTGTGATTGGCAGACATCGGAGGCCCTGCATGCAGGACAGGAACCACATGCCCTACACAGATGCTGTGCTGCATGAGATCCAGAGATACATTGATTTTGTTCCCATTCCCTTACCTCGCACAACAACACAGGATGTGAAATTCAGAGGATACCACATTCCTAAGGTGAGATCTATTTCATCTGTGCTCCTCACCATTCATCTTTGCCTGTCAACAATTAAGTTATGTGATTACATAAAACCTGACCTTCCACAAAGATGCCAGAATCCTACACCAGCCATCTCAGCCTCCTCGTGATCTGCTCTTTTGTGTTTTGTTTGTTGATATAATTTTCTAAGATGGTTGGGTTCTCACAAGCTTTGCGTCCATTGATATGTCCACACCTTCCCGTTCATTGAGTCAATCTGCTGTCCACATTCTTTGCTTCCACAATTCTATATTCCTTTCTCCCTTCATGCTTTCTGTTTGACTTGCTTAGAAGAAAACCAGTCAAATAATGTCTTTACTTTTGCTTGGTTTAGTGGAACTCATCTATTTAGTTCAGTAAATTGGTATCATACCAAACACATTGGTATCGTTTTTTTATATACATAATTTTTTGAGACTTCATTTTATTCTGGACTTAAAAATGACCTCCTGAGCACTGGCATTTGCAGGGTTAAGCCAGTGTTTTCTACTTAGTTTTAAACAACATTGAGTGTTTTGTTTATCAATAAATTCATTTTATTTCCATTAACTTACAAATTAGAAATATCATATAGCTAGTTTAAGAAATCCATTCAAACATATGCCCTGTCCTCACACTTGCTTGGCAATTACGTTCTCCACTGTGCCATCTCCCTGATCTCTATATTATTAATATTATTGGTTATTAATTAATATTAGTTAATATTAAGTTTTCTGGAGATAAAGACATAATTTCCCTCTATCTGGGACTGTTTTATAATAGCTAGAAGTATATCAGTATATGTTTTGAATAACTCATTACAGGTTTTAATATTTGGCCCAAATTCATGTAGTCTCCAGATACATTATTGATCTCATCCTTAAAATTTAGGGTTCTCCTACTCTGGCCTTTTTGTTTCTGGAATGTACTCTTTTTCTTTTTGGTTTCTCTGTGGGCTTATAGGAAAATCTTGACACTGGCTATTTAAACAGGGAGAATAAAGCTGGACAGCTGAGATAAAGTCATTAAATCCTTTCCCTTGGAACCTGCCCTCTGGAAAATACCAAGATAATTAAAAACATACTCTGTATCATTTTCATTTTCCAAGAACCTACCATGTTTTTTCCAGTTCCACTCTCAGCACTTGTGTGTGTGTGTGTGTGTGTGTTTAGAATGTAGACAGTCATGTGGAATGTCTCATCTAACTCCGATTTACATATCTCTAAGTTCTTCTCATGCTTTCAATTTTATCTAGGAAATTTTCAAATATGCTCATCCTAATTCTATAATTTATGTCTTTATAGTTTCTATTTACAGTATTTGATACTTTGTAATACTTGGGTATACTAATGACAGACAGTTCCTTTCAGTTGGAAATGTAGTGCCTCCTGTATTCTTATACAATTATTCTTTCTAATGCTCAAATATAATCATCATAGCTGTATTTCAAAGTTGTGTATAACCACTCCAAATTCAGGCAATCATACTGATATATGTAGTACAAGGCTGCTTGTTTGTTCCCAATTTCTCAGCCCTGAAATAATTGCACAGAAATCATATTATTTGCAATACTGTTTGGTCAATAGCTTATTTCTGGCTAACTCATATCTTAAATTAACCCATCTCCATTAGCCTGTGTATCATCACAAGGTTGTGGCTTATGGGATAAGTTCTGGCATCTGTCTCAGGCAAGAGTTCTATGGCTTCTCCTGACTCTGTCTTCTTTTTCCCAGCATTCAATATAGTTTTCTCCACTTAGCTCTACTCTGCCCTACCAATAGGCCAAGGCAGTTTCTTTATTCATTAACCAATAAAAGCAACACATAAACAGAAGGACCCCCACACCACTGATAGTTTTTACTTGTTATGACTTGCATTTCTCTTTTTCCATGCTTAAAAATTGGATGTTCCTAATACTTGCTTGACTTATGTAAAATTGAAAGCTGTTGAAGAAAATGTCGATGAGATTTTGAAACATGACCCTCATTTCATTTTAGAGTCAATGAGATTAATTTACCTTTTAAAAATTAGAATCAATTTTTTATAATATATTGTAATTATGTTTTACCCTCCCTTAACTCCTCACAGATATCTCCACCTCCCTACCCACCTAAATCTATACCATTGCTTTTTCTCTCTCATTAGATAACAAACTCATTAGATATAAACAAAAGCAAAACAAAACAGAACAACTACAAAAATTCAAATAGTAATAACAAAAATAAGCAAACCAGAATAGAACAAAACAGAAAAAAGTGCCAAAGAAAAAGCATTTGAATGACTTGGATTTGGAGAGACACACAAATTTACTTATACAGAAATTACTTAAAAACGAAGTTAGAAACCATAGTATATAAGCCAAAGACCTGAAAGGTAAAAAAAAAAAAAAAATCCCAGAGAAAGCGTCAAGAAACAAACAAACAAAAAATCTTCTCCAAACATCTCAGTTCTTTTGTATTGGGATCTACTGCTTGACATTGTTCCTGCCTGAAATGTGGTTTGTTTCCTTACTGAGACTATTGGAGAAAATTGATTTTTTTAAAGTTAGTTTTGTTGATTTGAGATAATTTCTAGGTTAAGGAATGGGACTTATGTCTATTTAGCCTCTCAGCGCTGAGAATTCATTTGGCTTAGACCTGCTAAGGTACTGTCCATGCCGCTATGATCTCTGTGACTTCAAATAACATGCCGCCCTGTTGTGTATAGAAGGCCTTGTTTCCTTGGTGTCCTCCATTACTGCTGACTTTCACAATCTTTCTATCTCCTCTTTCACCATGTTGAGATGAAATTTAATGGCATTGCCCTGTGGGATGTAAGATCCTGGTATCAGGCCACAAGATAGTGATGGTGGCTGTGAGGTCAATGCACAGAGATCCTGAATGAGAATTATAGGATATAAAACCTGTTAGGTCTGGTATTGATGTGTTTACATGGAACAAATGACATTTCCTTCTTTCTTATTCCCCTTCCTCCATTTTTTTTTTGCTTTAATCTGGTCATCCACAAAACAAAGAGACCAAATGAGAAACATATAATTTTTTTTCAGGTTTCATGACCTCCTTCATAAATGGTTTTTGTTCATTTTTTTTCAGGGCACAGATGTAATGACATGTCTGACTTCTGTCCTACATGATGACAAAGAATTTCCCTGCCCAGAGAAGTTTGACCCTGGTCACTTTCTGGATGAAAAAGGCAGCTTCAAGAAGAGTGACTACTTCATGGCTTTCTCAGCAGGCAAGCGAGATTTGTTTCCATGTGTGTTAGGACCCATGTGAGGTGAGAAGGACTGTGCATGGAGGCTCCTGTGGGTGGCATGAAGAGCCATCTCCATGAGGCCAGAGGCAGCAACCCCAAGATGCTTCTCACTGGATTAGAGGCTTCACCCCTTGTTCCTGCTTCCTGACTGGGAGCTGAGCTTCTCAAGAGCTCTTTCTGAAAGAGATCCTATTCTTCTGAGGCATTTCTCTCTACCCAGAGGAGTCAGGCCGCTGTGAATCCAAGGAACACCTTACATGTAGCAACTCAGTGCTCAGATCCAGGGGTATAGTGTGAGAAAGAAACAAAGAGGATAAACGAATAGGAAAAGGCAGTACCCTCTGAAAACGTGCTTTTCTCAAGTCCTCCAGCGGAGTCCAGGGAGAGTAGTTTGGGCGTTTTTGAAGGACACCAGGCTGAATGATCAGACTGCAGAAGTCACTCACAGGAAGTACCATTTCAGTGCCTTCTTTCAATTTGAAAGTGTCTAAGAATAAAAAAAAATGATCCACTCTAATTATGATTAAAATGTTAAAATGATGATTAAAGTGATTAAAAAAGAAGAGACTTTTCCCATGGGAACAGAAGTGACAAATTCCTCAAGTTTGACACAAGCAAGTAGGGTGCAATGGACTAGGAGCCAGGTGGGACTGGAACCTGTCTTGCTAAGGCAGAATTTCCTCCATTGGAAATTCATGTTTCAGGAGAGCAAGGACTATTACATATAGAAACACTGTCTCAGAAAAATAATAATTAAAGCAATCATGGGTTGAGAATGGGTGAGGTATGATACACAAAAATTTAAAGTGGGGAGAGGGAGGGTTAAAAATTATACGAGTATATTACTAATATGTGAAAAATAAGAATGTAAAATACTCCTCCCCCCAACGGTTGAAAAGAAATTTGTCCTGAGGAATGGAAAGACAGGAAGGAAATCAGGACAGTACAAAAATACAGTCAGTTGTTGGGTAATTAGTCTGGGTTAATTAATCATTCGTTAATAGCTATTCTTTGCGTGTCAACTCAGAATTAAATGACTTAGCAGTTGCAATGTCTTTTTTAGGAAGAAGAGCTTGTATTGGAGAAGGTCTGGCCCGCATGGAGATGTTTTTGATCCTGACTAGCATTTTACAGAATTTTACTTTAAAACCTCTTGTCAATCTAGAGGACATCGACATCACCCCAGTTCAAAATGGCTTATTGTCTTTGCCTCCATCTTATGAACTCTGTTTTATTCCGATCTGAAGTGGGTGGTATTTATCATAGATGACTGAGACCCTGCTTTTACTTGTCAGCAAACAGGAGTTTTGTGTCCTATGTGCTGCACCCTGAACTATCCTAAAATTTCCTCAAGTCTTTATGAACCAGTTCCAACTTCCACATACGATAAAACTCTCACTGTTTCAGCACTAATAAAATTTTTGTTGTAGTGTGTGTCAGATCATTAGTTACATTTTCTCTTGTGTATATTCCAGATGGAAAGTGCATTCTCAAATCATGTCTTGTTTTAGTAAGAGTTAGTAAGCAGACTTATTCTGTGATGTTCAAGAAAACTAATCAACAATAGAACTGAACCATCATTCATCTCCTATCTAGGAGAATAATCTCTTGAGAGTGAGTTATATATACATTTTGTCTTTTTCCATAAACTTTAAAAGTATGATTATTTGTAAATATATTAACAAGTTACATGAAGTATTCATGTATGCAAATGCACAGGTAGATATATGTGTATGTGTTCAGGGAGATAACAATGGAAGATCATGAGGTAAAACTTGAATTTCCCAGTTTGCAAGAATACCCTTTCCATATCTTCTCCCAGAGCTACCTCTACACAGTCCATATGTAATACCATATAACCTCATATGCACAAACAAAAATATCTGCATATGTGGGTTTATAGTTAAGTATGATTTATTTATATAACAACATACCATATACCTTTTTATAAACACATAAACATGACTTATAATCCTTATTACTTGACTGTTACATAATTTTCAAACTTATTTCCTATTTAAATACATATGCATTTTTAATGATTTTTAGAACAGTTTTGAAATATTACCTTCATATATTACTATAGCCACATATCTTTAATGACCTCATACTGTTTCTTTAAGTGCCTTGCTAGCTGTGCAATGGCCACTCATAAGTAAACATAAACTGTTACATGTGCATGTACACACATCCTCTTCCTCATACATCCCTATGTACACCTCCACCCCCACACCATTGCTTGTGCACATTTATCAATGATAAATGCTGTAAGTCCTTGAGAAGACAAAAAGAACAGTGTAACTGGGAAATTCTTTTTGAAAGCCTAATTTTTGAACTAATTTTATTCATGAATAATTTGAAATCAGGAGTTGAGAAGCTGAAAAGATGATTGTAAAATGTCATTTTGGAGTGTTAAGACAGAAATAATGCTTATCAATGTGGTAGCTTGGTAATTAGCCCCCATAATCTCATGGGGATTAGGAGTTGTGGCTTTGTAGTTGTATGGCCATATAGAAGGAAGTGTGTCACTGCTGGGGTGGGCTTTGAAATTTCTTTTGCTCAGGATAACACATGGTGTTAGCTGTCATCCTGTTGCCTACAAGATATAAGACTCTAACCTATTATTCCAGCACCAATATGTCTGCATGTTACCATGCTCTCCACCATGATGATAAGGGACTGAGCCTCTGAAACTGTAAAATAGCCATCCCAATTATAAAAGTTGCATTAGTCAAGTAGGTTCCATCCCAGAGATGCAGGGCTGGTTCAAAATACAAAAAAATCTATCAATGTAATCCATCATATAAATAAACTGAAAGAAACTATCAATCATTTCATTAGATGTTGAAAAAGCATTTGACAAAATTCCTAGAGCTGAGAAAATTAAATTCATCTTCCAATTAAAGCAGTTCCCAGTTAAATACAGTTCTCAACCAGGCCTGCATGGTGTAAAGCTCATCTTTCTCTTGTTTGGTATATTTTCCTTATGCAACTTATTTAAAAATGTAATGTATAAATAAAAAATGCAAGTTAGTAGTTAGTAGTCTAAATAATAAAACTTCTAGTCACATTTGGCATATTTTCAAGGTTAAGCAGATATATTTTAGATAGATAGGCGATCTTCAAATTCTTCAGAGACCTATATAATATAGGATTTAAAATGTTTAGTAACCTAAGATTTTTCATGTTAGTGAGACACATCTGCTATTGGCAGCACTAAGTTATTTCCTAAATGGATGATGAGAATTAAAGTACCTCCATATAAATTTTGCTTCCATTTTGGCAAAGCTAACCATTTGGGCAAGAAGTTGCCTTTGCCTTGACTGCTAACAGTATACTATCCAAACTTGATATGCAGGACACAAAGGAGTGTGACTTCTAAACTTTACCAAGACAAGACAGAACAGTCCTTCAAAATCCTTTTCCTAGAAAAGTCTGCCAGATATTCTTCAAGACACAAAGGAAAAAGACTTATGAACTCTGCCAGTACAAGGTGGAACTGTCCGTCATAATTCTGCTTCCAAGAAAATTCTGTCAGATATTCTAGACCTATGTGCCAAACATGATGTCACATATTGCAAAAGAACCTTGAGTGACTGTGCATGCAATCAGATGTCTCTGTCATCTCTATAGTTTTGGAAATAGCTTGTACTGTACTTCCTTCTGGAGTCTTTGATGGAGTTGAGTACTAGGTAGTTATAGTTTCTCTTAGTTATGATAGAAGATAAAATAGGTATAAAACTTTGAACTCTCCTAGATAGGATAAATAATGGAGTATTGGCGCTTAATTTGGCAAATGTAGATTGACTTGATATTGTAAATGTAATTCTCACTTTGTAATTGGGGCGAGAATCCATGATAATCAGGAAGAGGTTCAAAAGAATTAATTTAGATGTATAGTAGGGTAAACACATTGACTGATACAGGACAGGTTAAACCCCACCATGTTGTTCTGCCCACGGGGAAAGAACCCTGACATCAAACTGTCTTCTCTGCTCCCACCATTCAAGTGAGTACAAGAGCAAGAGAGAGAGAGACCCTTACTTCTCTAGCTTATTAGTTGTGATGTAGTAGACAAGACCATGCTCTAGGGCTAATGCCCAAAGGCTATAGAGAGAATGAGTTCCCACAACACTTTCCTCTTTTGTCTAAGAAGGTAGTAGAGGAGTGGTTCTGAATGAGCTAGCTAGAACAGAGAGGTCCTGAGGAAACAAGCTACATTGGGAGCAGAAGCCAGGAGCAAATCCAGTCCTGGAAGCCAACCCAGTCCAGGACACTGGCAGACCAGGATTGAGCCAGCGACCTGACTCAGAGTCAGCGATCTCCACTGGAATCAGATAGAACAGAACCAGCTACCTAGGACAGAGAGTGAACAAGCCCCACCAGCAGCAGAAGCCAGGAGCAAATCCAGCCCCTGGAGCCAACCCAGTCCCGGGATACTGGCAGATCAAGATTGAACCAGTGACCAGATCCAGAGACAGTGATCCCCACCAGAACAGGTACAGGGGAGTAACCACTGAGTGAGTGAGCCAGAGCCAGAGACCACTGAAGGTCGGGACATGACTCTAGGAACTGCTAGGGAGTAGACCTAAGCCAAGACTTCGGTGGGTTTGGGTGTGAGTCTAGGACATCCCAGGAGCTAGGCCTAAGCCAGTACCTCTGCCAGTCTGGGTGTGAGTGAACCTGGGACCTCTGAGGGAATAGGCAGGAACCAGAGATCTCAGCGGGGCCAGACATGAGTCTGGGTCCTCAGAGGGAGTATCCCTAAGCCAGGACCTCTGTGGGTCTGGGCATTGGTCTGGGACATCAGAGGGAATAGGCAGGAACCTGGAAACTCTGTGGGTCTGAGCGTGAGTCTGGGACCTCTGAGGGAGTAAGCAGGTCCTCTGCAGGTCTGGGTGCACCTGAGCTCGGGACCTACGAGGCAGTAGACCAGTGGCAGAAACCTTTCCAGGTTCAACTCCAACCCAGGGACTTCTGCAGGAGGGGTTTCAGACCAGGATTTATAGAAACAGGGCAAAGCTGGCAATCTAGGCCAAAGTAGGCCCGAGACAGCAAACTCCAAGGGACCAGAGCAAAGCACAGGAGCACCTTGCTATCTCAAGGAACACGGAGTAACCAAGGGAGTAACTAGAATTGTGACACTGACTGTACCATGAGGAACCTAGAAGATTATTCAAAAGAATCTCAGACAACCCCAATCACACCTATTAGAGGAAAACATGAGTAGAAAATGTGAGAACAATGCAACATTGCAAAAAAGAGCAATACAACACCAGTAAAACCTAAAGACCCTATAAGAGCAAGACCTGAACAACCAAATATGGATGAAGCAGAAGAAAATGACCTAAAAAATAACTTCAAGAGAATGTTTGAAACTCTAAAGTAGAAAATGAGAAATCCCCTTAAAGAAATGGAGGAAAAGACAAACAAAAATTGGAAGACATCAGAAAATAACTTAAAGAAAACCAAGAAAAAGAAATCAAACATATGAAAGAAACAGCTCACAAGCCTGCAGAAGCCAAATAGCAAGGTGAACCCAAAGAAAAACATATAAAGATTTTCCTGGAAGTCGGAAGCAAACAAAACTTTCA
>JAQHUG010000616.1:142035-171399 GCA_028555095.1 Dicrostonyx torquatus
TGTATTGACTATTTGGGAACCTATTCTATATGAATGCACATCTTCTTAGACTGAGATGGAGGGGGGAGAGCCTAGGGCTCCCCATAGGACAGGGTATCCTGCACCATCTTAAGGAACAGGGGGAGGGCGGTGGGGTAGTGGGGTAGTGGGAGGGCCGGGAACAAGGGGAGTAAATGTAAATTTTGCTTCTAACAATAAAAACTAAATAATTCATTAAAAAAAAGATTTGGATTTACCCCATTCACATGTGCTTCCTATAATTTATCTTCATGACAGTCAATTTTTTCTCAGCTTCAGCTGTTAATTCCCTGGGACAAGTTAAGTCTTTGTCACCATCTAAGGTTTTATTTAAATGGATGATTAAATCAGGTGTTATCCCAACAGCTTGCCATAGACTGGAAATGTCTCCTACCATCTTTGAAAGTCATTAAGGATCTGCAATTGGTCTCTCCTAATTTGTGCCTTTTGCGTTCTAATTTTCTGTAAACCTGTTTTGTAACCTAGAAAATTGACAGAATCTCTCCTTTGTATTTTTTCAGGAGCAATTTTTAATCTCCATTTAGGCAAAACTTTCCTTACCTCCTACGTAGTCCAGAAGACTGAGACTGCCTGTTCTTGCCATTCCCAGAGGAAACATTATACCTTGGAATTCCTTGTTTATAATCCCTTCTCAGATGTCCTAGTCTACCACAATGAAAGTGTTTGACAATCTGATGTCTCCTCATATCTTTAAAAATTGTGTCTCCTACCCATGCTTCAGTATTATAGTCAAATGCCTCAATGTTTATTGAATGCAGGATCTATTCATCCACTGGTGCTGATCTAACTTTCAAAGGCCCAAGTATCTTTTTGCATTCTAAGTTGACATTTTCAAAAGCCAGAGATTTAATTAGTACTTGTCTAGCGTCTGGGTCTGTTACTCCTACTTGTACAACCTTTGTTAATCTTTGTAAAAAGTCACTAAAGGGCTCTCTCTGGCTCTGTTTAACCATAATGTATAATTCATTTCTCTTTCCTAGTTCCTGAATTCTGTCCCAAGCATTTAAAGCTGATGTGCTACATAGGGACAGGGTGTGTTCATTCTATAGAACTTGGCCCTGAGGATCAGGGAGTAATGGCCCTCATGAAGAATTTTATTTTTGGAAGTCTCAAATCCTTTCACTTTTCCCAGTTGTTCTAAAAGTTTTGCCTCTTCTTGCCAATAGAATTTCCATAGCAGCTGAGGTCCATTTTCTAGGACTGCTGAAATTAATTGAAACCAATCTTGTGGGGTAACCTTATTGCTTGAAGCCCGTGTTTTCACCATTTCCCTAACAAATGGTGAATTTAGGCCATAAGGTACTATTCTTTGCTTAATTTCTTTTAAATTGTTCATACATATAGGTTGCCATGGAAATTCTTTGACTACCTTAGGGAATTTTGTGCCAGATGGCTTTTCAGAGAAAATTACCTGATAGGCAGCTAAAACTCTGGGTAAGTCATTCCAGAGTCTGTCATGTACTGGTGAGGCTAAATCCTGTTCTTATATCTTCTGTTCCTGTTCATCAGGTTTGATAATTTCATCAATATTTTCAAATCTTTCACCACTGCCTTTCATAAAGTCTGAATCTCCTGTTGAGTGTTCCATTCTAATGTCCCCATTGATGATTCCAAGGTGTGAAATTTGTCCAGTAAAGATAATGTCTCATCTTTGGACATAATTTTGATGGTGTGCATATTATCTTCTTGGATAGATACCTTACCCATTAACCTATCATACCTTTTCAACAAATTCTGATTACTAAATTCAGCAGTGCAATTTTTTCAGATGTCTCAATACCTTTCAATATTGATTGGATTTTGTCTTTAAAATTAATGTTTCCTGTTCCATAATATTAATTTCTTCAACTAGTTATTCATTATTAGTCTGCAAAGACTGTATAATTTATAAAAGTGCCTCATTCTTGGCTCTGTTATCAAACTGTTTTTTTTATGATATAAGAAAAACAAAACTAATTCCTCAAATCAAATAAATGTATGTATGAAGAAAACCACATAAGCCTTGCAGAATACCACCTATCGCATAAGCAAAATGGCTATTAAATTTGTGACTGGTAATATTATTAGCCATCATGTACTTTCTTTCAAATCTTCTCTTATAAGGCAATTACAATGAATTGGGGTAGGTGTAATAATCTTTATTGGCCAGCAGGTGTCATGGTTGTCCTGCATGGTGGAGCGATGCAAGCAATGGCGAACAGTCCCGGTTTGGTTTTGTGTGTGTAGCCTACTTAGATACTGAAAATATACTTTGTTTAACAAATTAATAGCAGTTACTAAGGACAATTAAAACAATTAATGGAGAGGGAGAAAGTTTTATGGTGACTTTCCATCAATTGTGAGCCACCATGAAATGGTGGACCGCAGGGATAGTCAGAGTCCTAGGCAGTAACAGGTTGAATGAGGGAGGTTACAGCAGCATGCTACATCTGGGTGATGGCTGGAGTCACAGGCCGGGAGAGTCAAAGTCCTAAGCAGCTTCAGGTGAGCTGTGGGTGGGCAAGAAATGTGCCCAGGCTGGTGAATCAGGAGTGCCACAGGGTCCTGATAAGCATGTACCTGTTCCCACATTGGGTGGCTGGATAATACAAAATTTGCCAAATGAGTCAGGTGGAATGGGACATAAGTCAAATAATACCAAGCTAACTCAAAATAGAGTATTCTCAGCTTTTTCTATATTAAAAGAGAACTCACAGATCATAGTGAGGAAATCGGAATGGGGTCTGACATCCAGGTGTAGCTCGTGGGAAGAAGAGACCGAGAAGAATGGACCTCAGTTTTTTGGTACCTAAAGTCACACTCCAACCTGGTCCAGCCTCTTAAAGGCCATTGGTGGAAGAAAGTTCTCCATCAAAGTTTCATTCTTCTAAGATAGAGGTGGGTTGGAGGTGTGGAACTAACACAGCATAAACAGTTACTAAAGGAAGGAATGGATTAGTCATGAATAATGAGGTCAAGTCAGAAGCAAAGTCAATGGGGCAAGCATCTAATTCCAAACCTCCAAGTCACCTTCTTCCCTGTGGGACTTTGCTGGCCTGGGCCTCTGTTCCAGTCCTCACAGGCTATAGTCTCTCTTCCCGCCTCTGCCAGGCTGGCCTTTCACAACTGGATTTTCTGTTGGTATCATTCCTCTGGGGCTTTTCTAAGCAGTTATTTTGGTGAGACTTTAAGAGTATAACTCCTGGCATTCATGGGAAGCAAAATCACATGAGTTGTTCTGCTTCGTTTGTTTTCATGAGAAAAGGGTTTAATTTCATCTTTTAATTCTCAAGCCACACTCAATCACTGAGAGAAGCCAAGGCATTCACTCAAGACAGGAACTCGGAGTGAGACCAAATAGTCAGCCCTGAAAACATAAGGCCCAGAAAATATTTTCTTTCCTTCATCTTGCTTTCTTTTTCTGTTTCAACAGTTTTATTGGTTCTTTGGGAATCTTATCTCATACACCCTGATCCCACCCCTTTCCCAGTCCTTTCCTGCCTTTGTTCTACTTTTATAGCCTCCCCACCAAGAGAAAATAAAAAAGTAGAAATAAAAAAGCAATAACATTTATCTTCTCCATCTTTTCTGCCTCTCCAAAACTTATTTGTTCTTGTTAGTGGCACTGAGAGCTGTGGTGTATCGTGCAGTATATCCTTTGGCCCACACAGCTTTACTTGTAAATATTCTTTGCAATGAATTGTTGCTCTGGTTCAAGGCCTCTGGCTTCTGCTATGCCATCAATACTGGACCCTCAATGAGACTCCTCTCAGATATTCTGTTGTTCTCCCAAGTCTTGGAGATCTTGTGGCTATGGTTCTACAGGACTGATCCCTTAATGCATTCAAGCAGGTTATAAAGGAGTTAGCTGTTGGGGTGGGTCAACTCAAAACCCTAGGCCTCCACTAGGACACCCTCCTTGTGAGGGGCAGGGTGAGGTCTCCAGTGCCCCAGCTACTGGAGCCAGTTTTCTCATGAAAGTGGGGCAAGCTCTCCCACTGCAACAGCTGTTGAGGGGTATAAGCTGCTCACCAAAGGCTGGTGATATTCCAGGTTTCTCAGATGTCTGTATGGCCTTTGGTGGTAACAGAGACTATGGACATCAACACAGATCCAGGTGCAGTAGGACCACAGACCCAGATATAGTCCTCAGTGTCAGCTCAGGCTGGGACATCACATGGCCTCAGATGGCAGATCAGACTAGGGAGACCCAGATGTCCTTTGATGGTGATGTAGGTCAAAGACATCACCATGACCCACCTGTGGTAGGACTAAAGACATAGACATTGCCAACAGCTACAACAAAGGCCCAGATATTACATGGCCTCTGGTAATAACAGTCAAGACCATGACTTCCACACAGACCATGGACATCAACACAGATCCTGACTGAGGTAGGACCATGGACCCAGACCTGGTCTTTGGCTGTGTTATGGAGCTAGATGCTGCCATGGCCTCAGATGGAAGCAAAAGCCACCCAGATAAGCATGGCTTTTGGATACCAACATGGCTTCAGATGGTGGCTCAGACTATGGGCATCCACATGGCCCTTGGTGGTAATTCAGGCCATGGACATCAGCACAGACTCTGACTGTGGTAGGGCCATTGATTGGGCAGCACAGGCCTGAACATTACATGTCCTGAAGTGGGAGCACAGGCTACTCACATCAGCCTGTTCCTCACTGCTTTTGAGTCTCCAGTTATGCCTTCTTCCACAGTATCTGAACAGCTTCACTTCTGTAGTGTCATTTCAATAAATAAAGACTGCCTGAAGATCTGAGAGTAAAACAATCCCACTTGCCAGCCTTACAGACTGAATTATGGTAACACACACCTTAAATCTCAGTAGTCACACTAGTTGCCATAGAAATCGGAGTGGTGCATGCCTTTAATCCCAGCCTTAGAGAGGCATATTAGATTGGGGAAGACAGCTCTCAAACACAGCCTCATTCTGATATTCCTGAAGGTAGAACCACCATTTCAGACTGAGGTTGAGGTAAGAGCCAGTGGCTGGCTGTTCTGCTTTTCAGATCTTCCAGCTGAACCCCAATATTTGACCCTGAGTTTTTATTAATTGTGCTCCACTCTTCTCTTTCTCTCTCATGTCTACACTACTTACTCTCTCATCATATTGGTATCCTATAGTGGGCTAGGTCTGTGGGTTCTGGCTATCTGTCTTCTGTCCACCATACCCAAAAAGCATTTTCAACAAAATCATAGAAGAAAATTTTCTCACCTAAAGATAAAAGAAGCGTAAAGAATAGCATATTGATTGGACCAGAAAAGAAAAAAAATTCCTAGCCATATAATAATCAAAACACTAACAATACAGAACAAAGAAAGAACAGTTTTTCTTTTATGATGGATTTATTTGCTCAGTACAACATGTATCCAAGTTGTGGCACACATCAGAATGCATTTCCTCAAAATTTTTCTATCACATTTATTTCTTTGTTACTGTATCCACTTATTTATTTTGTGTGTGTTTGTGTGTGTGTGTGTGTGTGTGTTCTTGTGTGTCTATGTGCCACAGTGGGTACATGGAAGTTAGATGACAACTTCTGGGAGTTGTTTCTCCCCTTCCATCACATGGGTCTTGGGAATTATTCTCAGGCTTACCCTCTGAACCATCATGTTGGCTTCTTCTTGTCCTTAAAAATAGAATCACATTCCATTGTCTGTGTAAATCTCGTTTTGTTTGCTCATTCGTCTGCCAGTAGGATATCATTAAGGAGTGGAGGTATGGAAGGAGATAACATACACTGGGAAAGTAGTGGTGGCTGCAAGCTCCTTCAGATGAAGAAGCTGGAGATGCAAACAGCAAACTCCTAGATTCATGCTGGCTGCTGCCAGAGCTTCCTGAACCCTCAGGTGACCTGGATCAAGTTCTAGAGAACTGACATTGTTAGGATCACAGACTTTATTCTGTCGGGATGATGGAACCATGGAAGATTATAGAGCAGTGAAATGATTAAAAAATGTTTATTTAGTTGATTTCCCTTCCTTTTCATAAACAAATAAATGACAAACAAACAAACAAATTAAACTCAGATGAGAGTTTTCCTGGAAGCAGGGCCAGTTGGGAGTATTTGTAGTTGTATGGAGTCCAGCAGTAAGCAAGTTGCAAAGGAAAGAGACATTCAATTTCTAGTGTTGTCTTTTTATTTTATTTGTGTGTGTGTGTGTGTGTGTGTGTGTGTGTGTGTGTGAGAGAGAGAGAGAGAGAGAGAGAGAGAGAGAGAGAGAGAGAGAGAGAGAGAGAGAGAAACAACCTGGAGCCTGCAGATGGCAATGTAGGGCTGAGAATGAGGACTAACAGCTTCTTCAGTGTAACAGGAGAAGCGGGCTGTGTCCCACCGCCCAGCTAGCTTAAACCCTGAAATAACCACACAGAAATTGTATTAATTAAATTACTGCCTGGCTTATTATATCTAGCCTCTTCTTGGCCAACTCTCACATCCTGATCTAACCCATTTCTACCAATCTGTGTAACACCACAAGGTTGTGGCTTACTGGGAAAGATTCTAACTAGCATCAGTTTCAGGCATGAGCTTCATGGCGTCTCTCTCTGACTCTGCTTTCTTCCTCCCAGAATTCAGTTCTGTCCTCCCCACCTACCTCAGTTCTGCACTATGAAAAGGCCAAGGCAGTTTCTTTATTCAACCAATGAAAGCAACACATAGACTAAGAACCTCCTATGCCACTTCAGCACAGAGCACCTCCAGGATCCCAATTTTAGTCTCTTTCAGTCTAGTTTCAAAATATAATGTGATTTCTTCTACCAAGTAGGAATTTCACATCTCTTCTTGACTTCTCTTCTACCATCTGCACATCTATTATTTTCTGGTGGTTTTCCTGTTGACTGTGTGAACTATATGATGCCGTAAAACAATCCCACACCAGTTCAAAATTATTGATTATAAAACGGGTTAGTTTTTTATGGGGAAAAACTTATAGGTCACCATCATAAATAAAAGTCCTCTGAGCACAAACAGGAAACAGAGTCTAGCAGCCAGAATGGGAGCTGCAAGCAAGAGAGCAGGCGCATGGTTCCTACTGCTTTTTAAACTATAAGAAATCATGTCCAAGTGGGCTGGTATCTTAAAGGCTATTGGCTGAAGGAACAGACTGTGCTCCCACAACATCCTCCTTTTTGTTTAAATAAGAGAGTTCCAAACGCAATGCAAAAGTATATACACAAGGAACAGATATCAAGTATAATTAGAATTACAACCAGCATAAACAATATTAAGCAAGTAACATATGCCAAATGTTTTAACAAACATTCTATCCTATGGAGTCTAAGTCTTGTATAGGAAACGACTTGGCTATATCATAAGAGTACAGTAACTACAATTATCTAGTCTTCAACCCCATCGAAGGCCTGAGAAGGGAGATAATATTACTTGAGCAGGCAGGAAGTACAATCAAGTAGCTTCCAAAGTGAGCAATATATGACGGAGACAATTAGCTACCTGGGCAATCACCCAAAGTCTCATTTTGCAACATTGAAGCAGCTAACTTTGGCTAAGGGTTATTATAAATGATAGACCATTTTCAGAGGCAGGAAAAATTTCAAAACCATTTTACCCTGTCTTGGCAAGATTTGACAGTCCTGCTTATCCATTTCCAGATACTATGTAAACTGTCAGTGGTTGAGGCATTGTCAGTTCCTTGCCCAAAGGCCAGTTTTGCCAAGAAGAAAACAGGCTTCAAGTGGAGTATCTTTGGTGTTCAACATTCTCTTGGAAATATATTGGTGCTGTCAGAAGCAATTATGTCTCATGTCAACAAACCCTAAATTATTTAAATGCCATGTTCCACAGATCCTTGAAGTGGTTGAAGAATACCTATCTAGACAGAATACAACCTCTATGTATCTAAAGAATCTAATTGATCTGACTGTATGCACAACAAACATAAACAATTATTAACTTATAATAATTAATACCTGTATCTTGATCAGAGGTAGGAGTAATATATAATGCAATATGAAAATATACCCTAAAAGATGTATCAATATACAAAATGTCCTAAGCTGAGGTAGAAACATGCATATATACAATCTAGAAAATAACTTTGTATATATGTACAAATAATGTAAACAAAAGTAACAAATATAATTTGAACTTGTATCAATATACAAAAACTATACCAATGTAAATCATTCACACATAATAGCTCACAAGTATTCACTCTATTACCCACTATTACTATCCCCCTTTATTTTTTTTAAACAAACATAGTTTTCTCCCCAACCCTCTATCTAGTAACAACCCCTAAGCAGAGTTCCCAACCCTATGGGTAAACTTTTTGGGATGGGGGCATCATCTTCTAGCATTACTTCCTGCTATCATGGGGGTAATGTTCTCTTAATTTGGATCCTGCAAAAATTAAGTGGTGGTTAAGTTCCAAAATTACTGTCTAGTATAGTTGCAAACACTTTCTGAGCAGTCAATAGGTGTTTTTTTTTAAAGTTCTCATTTGGAGTTCTGGCCAGAATATGAGAAGGTGCATCATTTCAGTAGCTGGTACCCAAAATGGTCTTATAGTACTGCTGTCTATATGACAATGTCATCTCAATTAGGTGGAGTGGTTGTTGTAGGGCCCCATCTTCTTCCTGGAAACTTCAAAAATTACTACAGGAAAAGGATCTGTAGAAAAATCTATTGTGCATCATGGAAAACTTAAACATCATTCATATAAATCTACATACAATGAAGAATATGATATAGACAAAATAGGCATGGAGAAGGTAAATTTTTTGCTTAATTCTTCCTTCAGTTTCATACCAGATGGCTCCTGATATAAGACAGAAAATCTGAATGTTCCTTTTAACAACACACTTGGATTTAGAGAAGTACAGAGCCATTGTCCAACTCCAAAACCTATATACATATATATATATATATATATATGTGTGTGTGTGTGTGTGTGTGTGTGTGTAAGTATAACCAGTACATATATATATTCCATATTCCATTTTCTAGATGATTCTTAGTGGATTTTTTTTATTTTTATTTTTATTGTTAAAAGAAAAAATTACATTTACTCCCCTTGTTCCTGGCCCTCCCATTCCCCCACTACCCCACTGCCCTCCCCCTCTACTGGTCTCTTCATACACTGCAGAATAACACACAGTGAGAGACACAAAATTAAAGGAAAATAAGTATTTTCAAACCACAAAATGTTACTTGTAGATGTGCATACAAGCAAAAGTACAGAGATCAAGGTTGTATTTATGTATTAGGAATAAGTATTTTTACTTTTATTTTACTTATTATTTATAATTTACTTATTTATTATTTTACCTATTATATTATCTAGTCATATATATTTATTATTATGTTTTATACAGTCAATTAACACAGATTCATGACTATTCAATGTGCACAATATTGGGAGCATATGGAATGAGGAAGGGACCTGTGAGGAGTTAGGGGAGGTGTGAATATGATTGAAATGTAATGTATGAAACTCAAGGGCAGCGTAGGAAGATTTTTTTTAAAAATCCCTTCCCCTTCTCAAGGTATTTACTTCTTGTATTCTAGGAGAAGAAAAATCTGTCCTGTAAACAGAGGTTTCCATATTTCCTCCTTGTCCCACAGCTGCTTCTAAATAATCACTCAGATGCTTAATATTAACTGCAAACTGTGTGGCCTATAGTTTAAATAGCTCTTACATTTAGACTAACTCATTTCTATTAATCTATGTATTGCCATGTCACCATGGCATTTACTGGTCTGCTGGCATATCGTTTCTTAGGCTACTGTTCCACTTCTCTCCTGACTCCCCCTTCTTTTTACCTGTATTCAGTTTGACTTCCCTTGGATTAATACAGCTGTTTTCTTAAGCTGAATACAGTTGGGGTAATATAGCTGTTTTCTTAAGCTGAATTCCTGACTTGAGTAGCATCTCTTTGTATTCATGTTATTCATTAAAAGTCTGTACAGTCTAACATTATTAATAAAAATTAGACAACACAATTTAGGAGGATCCATCTTCTTTACAATCCACAGATAAAAATGATCAAGAAATCAGGATGTATTCATAAGATGCACACATACTGTATACAAGCAGTTGGGGATTCCCCATAGCTTCTAGGGAAAGAATGCAATAGCACATGTGAAGTTGCAGTCAGCAGCAAAAGATATTCCTGGGTCTGTATTCTCATGACCTTAGTTAAATGAGATTCCTCCATCAGAGAGTTTGTTTCAAGTGGGTTGACACCTGAATATTAATTACCATCTGCTATATTAAATGATAATGGGCTGGGCAATTCATACTAATAAATTTTATGATTCTCTGCTTAGTCAAAATAAAACAACGATGAGGACATATTTATAGAAGGAGCCTATGCTTGAGAAATATCATTAACACTCAAATAGTGCCATTCTTCTGATATTAAATTTTCTTTGTTATCTGTCTTCACCTATTCAGGTCTGCACACTTTAGTCAATTTATAGTAAGATTTTAACTTCCATAATTGAAGAGCTGGTAGTCTCTAGAACTCTTGGCTATTCAGGTCATAAAATAATGAAGGAAACAGAAAAACAAAGGAATAAAACACCCATCCTACAAAGACAAATATAATAATAAACACCCAGACCTATAATCATCCCAAGTTCAGATTCATAAATGACAGTATAAGCATATTTTAAATAACTGAAAGGGGAATATGACACCACCAGAACCCAGTGATTCTATGACAAGACCTGAACATTCAAATGCAGATGAAGCACAAGAAATCAATCTTAAAAATTGACTTTACAAAAATGATAGAGCCTCTTAAAAAGGAAACCAAAAAAACTCTTAAAGAAATTGAGAAAAAGACAAACAAAAATGAAATAAATAAATAAATCCCTTAAAGAAAGTCAAGAAAAAAGTAATAAAAAAGGTGAAGGAAATAGTTCAAGACTTGAAAGTTGAAATAAACGCAATAAAGAAAACACAAACCAAGGGAATTCTTGAAATTGAAAATCTGGGAAGGGAAATGAACTAGAGATGCAACATCACCAAAAGAATACAAGAGATGAAAAAGAGATTCTCAAGCACTGAAGATAAGATAGAGAAAATAGATTCATCAGTCAAAGAAAATGTTAATATCAACAAGTCCCCTGCCTTTCTCCAAAGAGATCTGTCTTAAATAGGATTTCCCTCATTGTGATAAAACACCATGGCCAAAGAGTAGTTTGGGGGAAGAAAGAGTATATATTACTTCCACATCCATGTCACAGTCTATAATGGAAGGCAGTCAGGGCAGGAACAATGAGGCAGGAGCTGATGTAGATGTCATGGAGGAGTGATGTTTACAGGCTTGCTTGCTGTCTTCTTGTTACCAAGACTTGTAGTCAGGGTTGGCTCCACCCATATGGATTGAGTCTTCCTACCTTAGTCAATAATTAATAAAGAAAATGCAGTGAATACTTGCCATGCCGCATAGTCCATCTCAATTGTGATTCTCTCTTCTCGCATAATCCTAGCTTGTGTTGACAGCAACAGCACTAGCAAGCACAGGATCCTTAGCCATTATCTCAGATGACTGTATAGTTGAGGCAGGAGGAGGCACAAAGATACCTATGAAGACTTTTGGTTGAATACAGGTTGACTGTTGTTGATCCTCATCAAACTAAAACATCAACGTGACCTCTGTATTATAGCAAAGGAATAGAGAGCCAGCCATTATTTTTATGATTTTTGACCATATTTGACATTAACACACTCGGTGACTGACACAGAATCTGCTCAGTTCCTTGACCAATGAGACGAGCACTGTTTGTTAGTAAGCAAATTTTAAACTTCTTATCTTCCATTGGCTAATAAAATGTACCCCTCCAAAGCTCAATACCCTCAAATAAAGGCATGTTCTCCAAAATCCTTAAAGATCACAGTACCAAAATAAATAAAGCCTTGAATCTTAATGAAGAGGGTGGGATAGAAATGATATAATTATTGTCACTCTCAGAAAATTCAGGATTATGTAGGTAATAGTCTTTAATAATGTTTATTTATTTCACAGTGTTTGGGTTAAACTTAGGACTTTGTTATTGTTAGGCAAGAGCTCTTACACTACTTTACTCCCAGTCAAAATCTTCATTTAATTCATTAATTTGATACATGTGACTATCCAAGACATGTCCTGGAGAATGACAGTGAACTCCTGAGAACTCCACCAAGAACTTGCAGCAATTGTAACTTCTATACTAAATTCTGTGTCCCTGCATATAGCTAATAAAGATAATTTCATATACATAGTATATGAGTACTTTGAAAAATGAAGAGGATCCCTAAAGGGGAAAATGATTGCATCTTTATGCATTTTATTACAGGGAAGGCCTCATTTGGTTGTGGACATATAATATTACCACCTAAGAACACTGTAAATATCTACACACTGGGGTTTTGTAGATTATTCTAGGGAAAGATGTGTTACATTTGTGTATGCTTCAGAATATTACTTTAACTGTGTAAGGGTGTGTTACTTTCATTTATGCTGCATTTGTTTAATGACGTAAGGATGTATATTTAATTATGTGCATATGTTTCACCTTGACTTTCTAAGGTACCCAATTGGTCTAATAGAAAGCTAAACAGCCAATAGTTAGGCAAGAGGGATAGGTGGGGCTTCCAAAGAGGGAGAATAAATAGGTGGAGATATCTAGGCTTGAGAAGAGAAGAGTAGAGATAAGAAGAGAAGGAGAAGAGAGGAGACTATGAGGAACATGCCTTGGGCCAGAATCCAGGGAGACACCATCCTGCTAGACATAGGGACAGAAATAAAAAGTAAAAAGAACAGAGGTATAATGTAGATAACGAGAAACAGGTTAAGATAAAAGAGCTAGCAAAAATGAACCTGAGCTAGGATGAGCATTCAACACAAGTAATTCTGTGTCATGATTTATGAGCTGGTTGGTGACCCTAAAACAGAAAAGCCTGGTACACTGGGGTGATACAAAGACTCGCAACTTGAATGAGGCCCAGTGTGGGAAAGTATGTTTAAACAGGTTCAGGCCATGCTGCAACTGTCTAGCTGCTTCTGCCACATGACTTGCCGTACACTCTGACCTCACATTACCCTCAGACCTCAGACTTTGAGGATAGGCTAGCAATAAGAGAATCAAAAGGCAGTTTTCTTGAGTTCCTGAACAAAGAAATTCAAAGAATTTTGTACTTTTTGTAAGACAGCTCCTGGCATGCCTCTACACAGTGTCTGTGCTGTGACTTAGGCTGAGATACAAAAAGTATCAGAATGGCCAATTATGACCTAAATTCTGCTATATCAGTTAATCCAGGTATCTTTATGATTAATCCTTCACGAGGTAGAAAGGCTGAAGATATATTCAAGATGCCTTAGCCTGAGCCCTTCTGTCACCTGTTCCTTCTGGAATCATGCCTACTTCTTGACTCTTTTCTTGTTACCTTATGGAGGTGGAGAAGCAGAACAAACTTGACTCATGGATGAGTTAGTTTGGTATTTGGGTACATGGTGTAATGGTGGCTATTAGCAACTCAGTTGGGTTTGCCCTCTAAGAGCAAATTCTCCTACTGAGCAGAGCTTCCAGTGGTATACAATGTGAATGCTCTACTTTGTGTAGGAAGAGGAACAGTTCAGGTTAAATTGTGTCTGGACTTGTAGATATTGGTAAATACATTGCCTATTAAACATCTAAAATGTTCAAAGTAATAAAAGAAGTGTGGGATAGAAGAATAGGAGTAGACATTTGGTAACACTCATTTGTGAGGGACTCAATGGACAAGGACATTGAATAACCAGGTTGACCAAATGAACTCAGTCTTATCTGTAATGACAAAGAATCTGCGATGTTGAAATCCTGGTTGATAAAAGTTCCAGGAAGTCAAAATCATGGAAATCACAATGTTGGAAGGTTTAAATCTCAAATGTTGAAATTCTGAAAGTCCACATATCCCAGCTGGGATTTTTATGTGTATCAAAGGTTATCTGAAAGGGATAGAAAGCTGAATTTTGATGAATAGATTAGCCATGCTGAAGCTTAGGAAACTTCTGATTCAGGGTGCTGGAGAGATGGCTCAGTGGCTATGAACATTTGATATACTTCTAAAGGACCTGGATTCAGTTCCTTGCACCCATATGGCAGCTGAAAACAATATGCAAGTCCAGTTTTAGAGCATCTGTTGCTCAATTTGGCCTTCCCTGGCACTGCATTAATATGGTTCAGAGGTATGGATACAGGAACAATGCATACACATGGAAAATATGTCTTTAAAGTGAAATAGTCATAGAAGGAGAAGAATAACATGAGGATGATGATGATGAAGTAGAACAAGACCAAAAGAGTTTAGTTTCAAAATGTGTCATTTGCTTTTACACATTAATGACACATTAATCTACCATCTAATGAAATTCAAAAAGCTTCTAATAACTTAACTGTGTGTTTGTATGAAGACACCATCAGGGTTCCTAATTGCTTTAGAAGTAATTATGGGACAGACATAGCAGGTTGACAAGCATATGAAGGTGTTGCTGTGATACTGATAACTGGAATAATAATGAGCTGGGGATGTTTTAAGTACTAGAAGGTATGTGCAATAATCAGAAGGAATGGAAAGGTTAGATTGATTATTGGAGGCATCTATGCTAGTGAGGTGATGCATATGGCTAATACCAGGAAAAGCTAACAGCAAATAGGTGAAACCAGAAAGTGTACTGTCTAACATGAATAGTCAATGAAAGTAAGTGTGAATCATTAGGGAAGCGGTGTAGGAAGTCATTTTGTATATGTGTTGCTTTTATTGGCTAATAAGTAAAGTAGCTGTTTGGGCCTAAGACAGGGTAGAATAGAGCTAGGAGGAAAAGCTAAGCTGAATGCTGGGAGAAAGAAGGCAGAGTGAGAGAGAAGCCATGTAGATGCCACAGAAGACAGATGCCAGAACTTTGCCTGGTAAGCCATAGCCACGTGGTGATACACAGATTAGTATAAATGGATTAATTCACACAGATTAGTATAAATGGGTTAATTAAGGATATAAGAGCTAGCTAACAATAGACATAAGCTATTGGCCAAGGAGTGTTTTAAATAATATAGTTTCAGTGTAATTATTTTGGATCTGAGAGCCTGGAAATGAACAAGCAGTCTCTGCCAACAGGGAAGCAATAACTCTCCCCAAACATGTTCTTTGTCCGCTGTCTTGTTTCCATATCTCTCAGTTTTTAGAACTGAAACCCAGCACTGAAGGAAAGTACTGTTTTTTCACTTATTTATACATTTTTTACCACTTTTCTGCAATATCAGGGTAAGTGATTTTGTTTTGCTTCCATTATCATATGCGTTTGAGTGTTTTGTCTGCATAAATGTGCACTCAAGCACACACAGTGATTGCAGAGGTGGTTAGAAGAGAGCATCAGATCTCCTGGAACTGGAGCTGCAGATGTTTATGAGTTGCCATGTGGATTCTAGGAACTGAATCCAGGTCCTCCAGAAGAACAGAAAGCACTTTAACTTCTGAGCCATCTCTTCAGACCCAAGGCAAATGTTTATATTAATAAGTCCCCTGTCTTTCTCAGAAGAGATCGGTCATAATTAGAATTTCTTTTTTTGCAATAAAACACCATGGCCAAAAAGAAACTTGGAGAAAAAAAAGCAGTTTATTTCACTTCCACTTCCGTATTATGATTCATCATGGAGGGCAGTCAGGGTGGGAATTTCAATAAGGCAGGAACCATGAGGCAGGAGCTGATGTAGAGATCATAGAGGTGTATTGATTACAGGATTGCTTGCTATGGCTTGCTCAGCCTGCTTTCTTATTGTTACTAGGACTGGTAGGCAGGCTTGGTTCCACTCATAAGGACTGAATCCTCCTACATTAATCAATAAAGAAAATGAAGTGAAGACTTGTCATGAAGCCAATTTTTTGGAGTCATAGTCCATCTCAATAGTGATTCCCTCTTCTTATTTAATTGTAGCTTGTGTTAAGTTTTCACGAATAGCACTAGCCAACACAGGATCCTTAGCCATTTTCTCTGGTAATTGTGTAGTTGAGACAGGAAGAGACAGAAAGATAATTCTGAAGACTGTTTGTTGGATATAAGTTGAGAGCTGTTGATACTCATTGACCCAAAGCATCAACATGGCCTCTGTGTTATATTGAGGGAATACAGGGGCCAGTATAATTGACATTTGCTTACTTAGTGACTGACACAGCATCTACTCAGTTCCTTGACCAATAAGACAAGTACTGCTACTGTTGGTAAGCAAGTTTTAAACCTTTCATCTTCCTTGCATAATAAAAAGCCCCCCAAAAGCTCAATCCCCTCAAATACAGAACTGTTCTCCAAAATCCTGAATGATCATAGTCCTCAAAGAAATACATAAATAAAGCCTTACATCTCAGGGAAGGGGATATGATTGGAATGGCATAATTATTGTCATTCTTAGAAGATTCAAGGTTTTGGAGGTAATAGTCTTCAATATGTTTATTTATCTCACAATGTTTAGGTTAAACTTAGGGCTTTGTGCTTGTCAGGTAAGCACTATCACTAATCTCTACTCCAAGTCAACATCTTCATTTAATTCATTAATCTGATCCATGTGACTATCCGAGACAGGTCCTGGAAAATGACGATCTCCTAAGAACTCCATCAAGATCTTGCAGCAATTGTAGCTTCTGTAGTAGACATTGTGACACTGAAGATAGCTGATCAAAAATAATTTCAAGTAAAGAGTATGTGAGTACTTGGCTTGAGAAATGAAGAGGATCCCTAAATGGGAAATGATTGCATCTTTTAATTATTGCATCTTATCACAGGGAAGGCATCATTGAGTGGTGGGCATGAAATATTCTCACTTTGGAATACTGTCAATATTCACACAATCAGGTGTTGTAGAACATTCTTGGGAAAGATATGTTACATTTGTGTATGTTGCAGAATATTACTTTAATTGTGTAAGGGTGTGTAAGGTGTGGTCCTTTTGTTTATGCTGCATTTGTTTAATGATATAAGGATGTGTGTTTAATTATGCGAAGATGTGTTGCACCTGTGTCACCTTGACTTTCTAAGGCACCTGATTGGTTTAATAAAAAAAACTAAAGAGCTATTAGATAGTCAGGAGAGGGATAGGTGGGGATCCCAGGGAGAGATAATAAATAGATACAGAAATCTAGGCTTGAGAAGAGAACAGGAGAAGAGAAGAGAGAATGAGGGACACCCCTGGGGCCAGAAGTCAGGCAGCCAGTAGCCTGCTAGACATAAAGATAAAAAGAAAGAAAAAGCAATAAAGATGATCCCTGCTAAGATCCTAAGCAGTAGTGGAGAGGGTGCCCAAACTAGCCTTGCCCTGTAGTGAGATTGATGATTATATTAAATGTCATCATAGAACCTTCATCCAGCAACTGATGAGATCAGAGGCAGAGACCCACAGCAGAACACTGGGCTGAGGTTCCAAACTCCAGTTGAAGAGTGGGAGGAGCGAGACCATGAGCAAGGAGGTCAAGACTATGATGGGGACAGCCACTGAAATAACTTACTCGAGACAACAGGAGCTCACCAACTCTAGCTGGACAGGGAAGGAACCAGTACAGGCCCGAACTAGACCCTCTGAATGTGGGTGATAGTTGTATAGGTGGGTAAGACTGTGGGGCCTTTGATAGTGGCACCAGGTTTTATCCTTACTGCCTGGAATGGCTTTTTGGAACCCATTTTCTTTGGATGGATATCTTGCTCAGTCTATATATAGTAGTGAGGGCCTTGGTCATTCCTCAAAGCAGTGTGCCTTACCCTCTCTGATGAGTGAATTGGGGGAAGTTGGAGTGGGGAGGATGGTGGAGAGAGTGGGAGGAGGTGAATGAGTGAGAACTGGGGTTGGTATATAAAATGTAGATAGCTTGTTTTCCTTTTTAAAAAATAAATAAAAATGTAAGAAGAACAGAGACAAAATGTAGATAAAGAGAAACAGGTTAAGTTAAAAGAGATAGCCATATATGATTGTGAGCTAGAATGAGCATTCAAAACTAATAATAATTCTCTGGATCATGATTTGAGAGCTGGTTTATGGCCCTCAGAGAAAAAAACACCAGTATACCGGGGTTACAAAAGACTACCAATTGAATGAGGTCCAGTGTGGGAAAGTATGTCTCAGTAGGTTTCAGGCTGGGTTGCAAATGCCCAGCTGATTTTGCCATATAACTTACAATACAAGTTGACCTCACATACTCTTTGTCCTCTGTTGTAATAGGAGGAGCAGGCTGTGTCCTCCCACAGCCGCCCAGCTCCCAGCCACCAGCTAGCTTATGCCCAAAATAACCACATGAAAACTGTATTCATTTAAACTCTGCCTGGCCCATTATCGTTAGCCTCTTCTTGGCTAACCCTGACATCTTAAACTAACCCATTCCTAATAGTCTGTGTGTCACCACGAGGTGGTGACTTATCAGAAGATTCTAACCTGCATCCATCCTGGGCTAGAGCATCATGGGATCTGGCACACTTCCTTTCTTCCCAGCCTTCTGTTCTGTCTACTCCACCCACCTAAGGGCTGCCCTATCAGAAAGCCAAGGCAATCTCTTTATTTAATCAATGAAAGTAATAGAAATACAGAAGAACCCTCCTACACCAGTCTTCAAAATTTTGAGGATAGGATACCAATGACAAATCAGAAGGCAGCTTCCTTGCATTCCTTACCAAGGTGATTCAAATAATTTTATGCTTTTGTAAGACAAGTCCTGGCATGTCTCTATACTGTGTCTGGGGACATAGGCCCTCAGTGAGATAAAACAAATGTCAGAATGGTCGATTTTGACCTGGGTTCTGTTATCTCAACAGTTAAGCAAGGCACCTGCAAGATCAATTGTTCTTGAGGTGGAAAGGCTGAAGATATATGCAGCCTGCCACAGGCTAAGCTCATCTGCCACCCACTCCTACTGCACCCATGTCCACTCCTTGGGTCTTTCCTGTGTCTAAGCATCTATTGTGACTTTATGGAGATGGAGAATCAGACCAAACCTGACTCATGGATGAGTTAGTATGGTATTTGAGAGCATGGTGTAACAGTGGCTGCTTGCATCTCAATTGGGTTGACACTGTAAAGACAAATCTTCCCACTTTATAAAGCTTCCAGTGATGTACAATGTGAATGCTCTACCTCGTGTGGGAAGAGGTACATTCAAGTTTAATTGTGCCTGGACTTGTAAACACTGGCAAATATATTGCATATTAAATGTCTAAAATGTTCAAAGTAATAAATGAAGTGTAGGGTAGAGAAATATGAGTAACACTCATTTGTGAAGGAATCAATGGACAAGGACATTGAATAACCAGGTTGACCAAATGAACCAGCCTTATCTGTAATGACAAATAATTTGCAGTGTTGAAATCCTGGTAGATAAAAGTTCCAGGAATTCAAAATCATGGAAATCACAATGTTGGACACTTTAAATCTCAAATGTTGAAATTTTGAAAGTCCACATCTCCCAACTAGAATTTATATGTGGATCAAAGGCTATCTGAAAGGGATAGGTAGCTGAGTTTCAAAGAATAGATTAGCAATGCTACAGTATGCAAAACTTTAGTTTCAAGGTGGCTGGAGAGATGGCTCAGTGGCAAAGAGCTTTTGACGTACTTTCAGAGGACCTGGATTCAGTTCCTGGCACCCTTATGGTGTCTAATAAAAATATAAAAGTCCAGTTTCAGAAGACCTGAAGCTCACTTTTGCCTTCTTGGCACTGCTTCAATATGGTCCAGAGATGTGGGCAGGCACAACACTTACATATTGAAAAATATGTCTCTAAAATGAAGTAATAGAATAATAATAATAATAATAATAATAATAATAATAATAATACCCGAACAGTTTAGTTTGAAAATGTGTCATTTGCTTTTGCATTTCTACCAGTTAATGAAATTCAACAAGCTTCTAATAAGTTAATTGTATGTTTCTGTGAAGAATCCAGCAAGGTTCCTGATTGCTTTCAAAGTAATTATGGATAGACATTGCTTGATAAGCAAGCATATGAAGGTGTTGCTGTGAAATCTCTAGTACTGTGTGTGTCACCTCTGCTGCATGTGTAGATCAAGGACATGCAGAATGGGTTGCAGGAGGGCTGCTTGTTCATCCCAGCGGTTGCCCAGAACCAAAATAATCACACAGTAACTATATTATTTAAATCTCTGCTTGGCCTATTAGCTCTAACTTCTTATTGGCCAACTTTCATTTCTTAATTTAATCCATTATTTTATATTTTACCACAAGGCTCATGTTCTACTTGCAATGTTCTGACATCTGTCTTCTAAGGGGCTATGTGGCTTCTCTCTGACTCTTCCTTCTTTCTCCCAGCATTCAGTTTAGTTTTCCCCGCCTACCTAAGTTCTGCCCTATCAGCAGGCCAAGGCAGTTTCTTTATTCACCAATGGTATTCACAGCATACTGAGGGGAATCCCACATTAAGAATAGGTTCCTTCATGTCCCAAACTCCTTTTTGTTTTGTTGTACATTTTAACAGCATTTTCTTTTGCTGTTTTTCATACCATGTAGTTAATCTTCATAACATTTTCATTACTAGGGCCACAAATTGTATGGATTCTGATTATTTATTTAGTATTTATTATTTTTATTGATTTTGCCAATTTGACCTACCAAAAGTCTGTTATTACAGCAGAATAGTTCTGGAATAGATAAAACACCAGAGTGTAAATGCATATACTTAACAAAGACTGTTCCCTCTGTTCTGCCAATTGCTTATATCAAGTAGATTCAGAGTCAATGATACCTGGGAAACTGGCTGCTGACTATCTCTAGTTGGAGCACTAATGATCCAGCCAGCATTTGCCTTGACAAAGGCCAAGATTTATACAATGCCCTGATTGCTACCTTGTTTTCCAAATCATCTTTCCACCTTAGTTTATGTTTGTTTTATTTATACCTAAGTAAATTATTAAACAGTTTCAGATTTTAATTGTTAACCTAACTCTTCTAACAATTTATAGAAGCATTTTTCTATCCAAATAGGAAATTTTTATTCTCTTCCCTTTCTATAATATAATGCAAGGATTGATCCAAATTATGATCAGATTTTAAAATGTAAGCAAACCTGTGGCTTTGAAGCACCCATGTGACAACATTCTCTAAGATGGTATGAGTTTCTTATTACACCAGAGCTTGGGGTTCAATGGACGTGGCTTCTGAGAAACCACATTTTTTTTTGTTTCACTGAAACAAGGAAATAAGACCTCTTTCCTGTGGTTTTACCCATGTTTGTATAAATTTTATTTCCTTTCTTTTCACTGCAAAAATGAAATGAAAAACAACTTACTTTTAGTTTTTACTATCACTTATCTAAATTAGTTTTCTATTGGTACAATAAGGACACATCTTTTTTAGAATTAATTAAAAAAATTAAAATTTATATTTCATTTATATTTATTTTTGATAATCAATATATTATTTCAAATATCACATTATCTTATACTTTGAGCCCATATTTATTACTTAAAATTTTCAGAAAAAAAAGTGTTTTATGACTTAAAATACTCTTTTTTTGGGGGGGGTTGAGACAAGGTTTCTCTGTAGCTTTGGAGCCTGTCCTGGAACTAGCTGTTATAGACGAGGCTGGTCTTGAACTCACAGAGATCCGCCTGCCTCTGCCTCCCAAGTGCTGGGATTAAAGGTGTGCGCCACCACCTCCCGGCAAAAGGAAGCTTTTTTTTTTTTGATTTTTCGAGACAGGATTTCTCTGTGGCTTTGGAACCTGCGCTGGAACTAGCTCTTCTAGACTAGGCTGGTCTCGAACTCACAAAGAACCGCCTACCTCTGCCTTCCGAGTGCTGGGATTAAAGGCATGTGCCACCACCACCTGGCAGACTTAAAATACTCTTATAGCATAACATATTCATTCACTTTTATGATATTTCAAAACAAGGTTTTTCTTTGTAGCCCTGATAGTCCTGAAACCCACTTTGTAGATTAAACTGGCTTAAAACTCAGAGGTTTGCCAGCATCTGGTTTCCTAATTCCTTAGTCCTGGAATTAATGGTGTGTACCACCATTCTTTTTCTTTCTTTCTTTTTTCCTTTCTTCTTTCCCTTCTTCCTCGCTTCTTTGTTTCTTTCTTCCTTTCTTACACTTATATTTAATGTAATTCTGCTAAAATAGAGATGGCTTTTAAGCTGTAGTTTCCCTTTTATCTTTATTTCTACAATAAATCTTTTCTATAATTTGATGTGACTACATAGCTTTATTATATCAAATAATTTCTCATTTCAACATCAGAAACACTGAAATATATCTCCATGATAATATTTTATTCCTGAGATAAAAGTATAAATTGTTATTTGATATCTAAGAGCAATTTTGGCCAGAAATATAAAATAAATATCTAATATACATATTTAGAAATAGCCTTAGTGAACCAGGAGACAAAAGTTATAGCTAAATTGTGGCAATTTACTGGATTCTGGGCTGTAGATTTTTCCATATTTCCTTTGCTTTGAGAATCTTCAGACTACGGCATAATACTTTAAGTCATCTTCTTGGACCGCACTTTTGTGCAGTATAAATAATTTGCATCTTTCAGTGTATTTCCAAGTATTTATTTGTTCATATATTCAGGAAAACAACTAAGAATACAAAGCCACAGTATTTATTGTTTTTAAAGAATAGACCAAAGTTCATTTTTAGTCTGTATAACAGAAAGTTGTCAGGACAAAATTTGATTCCAAAAACAATTTAAGGTCACATTTGTACATTTCTCTGTCTTGCATATACCTCTGGAAAAGCACAAATACCTGCAATGCAGGGAACCCCAAGCAACAGAATTTTGATTACAGCCCTTCCTTCTACTTTCAGCACAGCAGGCAATGAACTGAGGATAAGGAGTAGTGAAGTCTGGTGCTGATGCTGGGGTCTTTTTCCTTGGTTTTGCTTTGTGTTTTTGTGACAGGTTCTCATCACATAATTCTGACTCCCCTGGGACTAACTATGTAGAGCAGGTTGGCCTCAAACTCAGAATGATCTGTCCTCTTCTTCTGCTCGTGTGCTGGGATTAAAGTATTGTGTCACTGAAACACTCAAAACCAACACAGAATGTTGCTATTGCCTTGGATGAGTTCTAAAACTTAAAGGCGAGACCCTTTTTAGGGCTCCACTCACTTTGGACACAGGACTAGGAGGAATCGTGAGTTATCTGATCTGGAAGCCTCGTCCTTGAGAACTAGCTCCTTTACAGAGGTTATATGCTTCAAGGTCGTTTGTCTTCAGATTCCATTCATTTGAACAAGTCTAGAACTAGCACTGTTACATGAACTGTCACATTTGCCATTACTCTTCAGGTAATAATAGGTTATGCCAATGATCGTGTCACCAGCAGCCATGGTTCCTGTCTCATAGTGTGTGAGGGAGAAATTCTTCAGGGTTCTCAGGATGGGTATGTAAGATAACTTGGGTTTAGGTACTAGCAGACACAGTGTGGAACCACAGTTTGATATAGGATACTTTCCAAGCCCCACTGTATAAAGACAGGCATATGTGGCATCAATACTGACGACTTGAAATTTAGGGGTTAAAAGGATGCATTCCCTACATCTGATAGGGATTGATTGCAGTTGGTTCTAAGGCTTGCAGAATAGACAATTGCTTTGTGCAGTCAAAGGACTCGGAGGGTACATATTCCAGGTACCACAGAAAGATGCAAGTGGCACCAGAATTTTGCCATTGATATCTGTAGTCCAAAGGTGTAAGCTATGGGGATATTGTGTAGATAATTCAGAGGATGTGCAAGTAATGTCTGGGCATGTGCACAGATACACATCTGAGGGGTTGGAAGGCAGAGACAGACCTTCACCAGTTCAGCCACACTGAGCCTAGATGATTTTGAGGTATGTGAGCTCACTATCTGGGCCTTGGGGTTTAAGGACTTGAGAAAGGATGTCCTTAGGTTAAGTGAGGAATGAATGCTTTGGTGATATGAGGCCCAAGTCATTCTGAGCTTGGGGAATATGAAGGGACTTTTCTTGATCCCAGGGAGAACCCTGAGAGTTGTCTTAGGCATTTTGTGCCAGCAGCTGTAGTCACAAAGTTGTGGGCAGGAATTCACAGGTGGTGAAGAGAGGGGACTGCAGATGGTATTCTGTTGCACTATTAGGGGTGACCCTGATAGTTGGGTCAGGCCCACCTGGTCTGGGGATAAGTATTTAGAATGAAGTTAGGAATTATATTTGTTAAGCAATGTGGCAGTACATTCCTCTCTAAGATTTATGATCTCTCTAGCCATGGGTGGTTGGTTAGGTTTGCAGTAATAGATAGGATTTCCTTGTTGAGAAGGCTTTTAATTTAGTTAGACCACTATTGGTTATGTGAAGACATGGATTCCTTTAATGCAATTTTAGTGTAAATTTTTTATGCTTTGCTGTATTGGTCATAGCTGTGGTTCATGGGCTTTATAGCTAGGTAGAACTATTTATTACCTTCCTTTCTCAGCAACTTGTATATCATCATCAGGATATGAAAGCTAACCTTACAGCAGAAACTTTCTGGTCTGACCTAGCCTATAACCTCTGTGTCCTGTGTCTAAGTTCATGGGTATTGTTAGAAAAAGGAATTTTCAACTTCTTAGAGGCAACCAGGAGCATCAATAATAGTCTGTATACATGTTTTAGAAGTCTTTTGAACTCCACTGACCAAAAACCAAAGGAAGTTTTAGTTTTTCATGCCTACTACTGAAGCTTTTTCTAGATAATCCATCATTATCAGGGAGGCATTATCATTAAAAGGGTCACAGCTTCATTTACTCTATCTATCTATCTATCTATCTATCTATCTATCTATCTATCTATCTATCTATCTATCTATCGATCATCTATCTATGTATGTACGTATGTATCTAACTATCTATCTGCTGTCTGTCTTCTGTCTGTCTTTTTCTATCTATGTATTTATTTATCTAATACCATCACCTATTATTAAATCTATCATCTATTTATCTATCTATCTATCTATCTATCTATCTATCTATCTATCTATCTATCATCTTCTATCTATACATGTGTCTATCTGTATACACATACACATCCATGTAGTATATGTAATTAGATAAACATAGCATAATATGATTTTCTATGGTTATTGCACACATTTTTAGTGTTCTTATTTCTCCTGTCTTCTGTTCATTTTGTTTGTTCCTCCCTTGCCCTTTCATAATTAAAGACATCACTATTTTTTTTATCTATTCTTTCATATTGCCTCTGGTCTGCTAGTCCCTTTTCTAGATATCTTTACTCACTCCTATGATCACATTTTCTTTTTCTGGTCCCATGTTTACTCCAGTTTATATACTCACATCTGAAGATTTGGAACTAGCAACCACAAATGAAAGACATATGGAGTATTTGTCTTTCTGGGTCTGGATTTCCTCTCTCAATGCTGTGTTTAGCATTTATTGAGTTTTACATTTTCAGGAAATAAGGGTCTATTTCTGTGTAAAATTTTTTTGTTACCTGCCACGAACAGGCTCAGGGGAGCCCCTCAGAGTATGGGGGAACTAGGAAGGCACAAGTTAGGTGAATGACAGACAGACACAACACACAAGAGAGTGGTTTGAATCTGCTGCAACTTTACTGAATTCACGTTTTCATTATATAGTATTCAAACAAAGAACAGAAGGTCATGTGTCATAAGTTGGCACAGTATGAACACTTCTTTCAGTCACATCAGTGATGAGCAGGTGTTAGACATAACACATCCTGGGAAGGGAAACTCTTGTCCTTGGGACCAAAAACTTCAGGCGAGTGGGTACATCTTATCTAGGAATAGAAAGTTTCTATTTCAAAACTGCTACCAAGGCCCTTCTCTTATTTTAGCCCTTTCTCGATCTCCTTTAGTGACTCATCTGCTGAAATACACTTTCGGTTTATACTTTCTTATGAAGCAAGCACCATGGGGGTTGGAATCTAGCAATTCTATCCATAAGTAATTCCGCTTTTGTCCCTCATATATCACAAACTTATGACAATCATCCTCATGTCTTTCTGTAAATGAGGTCATTTAGTGACTCAGTTGTACTCCTGGGTGGTTCCCATCATATATCCCCTATCCTTAACTAAACTACCTTATGAGATTTATGTGTTAGGATACTTAAATGTGTAAGGGATTTTTCCCTAGTCTCTTTTATTCCCAGAATGGGGGTTTTCTAACAACATTTGGATCTTAACCTATGTTTTCCCTTATTATATCAGTCTTTACTTAGGAAAAATTCTTGCTGTTGTAACTATACAAAATACTCCCCTTATTGATTTCTTAATACTTACAACCAGAATTTGCACAAGGATTTGAAACACTGGAGACATCTCGAGTACTGTATTAATATCAAGATCAGAATTATCATTTCCAGGAACATCAAGGGGTTCTCTGGTAAGATTATGTGTTTGGCCAAGTACAGCAAAAGACATTATCAGAAAAGAATAGCAGAGGCAGCTGACCATCTATGATAGTGGTGAGAACACAATCTTTCATTCGAGTTCATGACTTGAGCTAATTACTGCGGAACACCGGAGGCATAGCCCGAAAGCACGAACCTCCCATTATATCCCGTGTTCTTTGAGCCAAAGGCATCATTGTCACACAAGCGACACCGCTGTGGGTGTGGCAGTTACCAACTGTTTAATCTTACAAATTTTGTGAGTTTTATCAGGTCTGAAATTATCCCCTATTAGTAAGGAATCCAGAGATTTTATAAAGATCATATAGAGAATTTGTGGCTCTTTCAATGAAAATATTAGCTAACTTGAATGAACAGTGTCTTGGACTGTACTTTACAAGGTTTAAGTCCCATTAGGCTTGGCTATTAGCTTTTTCTGTTCCCAAGAAGTTCCTTTTGTATCTCAGTCTGAAGCATTAATCTAATTATTGTCTATCAATAAATATTCAGGAGTCGGATATTGGGGTGAGAGCCTCAAAGATCAGAGAATAAGAGAAGCCACTGTTCTTCCTATCTGCTCTAATCTTTTCTCCAGAGAGCCAAATTCCTTTTTGTTTTGCCTTGCATCCTCTCCTATCTGTCCCCAGTCTTACAAAACCACTGTGGTTAATTTTGGTTTGCTAGTGGCTAACTCCACCCTCTGACTTTAAGAAAGCTTTATTTATCAGAATGTGATCAAAATATCACACAACACAGTCTCTTTACTTACAAACCATAGTTATGTGATGAATTTCTAATATGCTTTTCAAGTCCTGTTAGCCCTTTACCCCTCTTGTTTTCAGGGAACAAATGCAGTAATGTCTCTGACTTCTTTCCTGCATGATGGAAAAAGAGTTTCCCTACCCAGAGAAGTTTCACCCTGGCCACTTTCTTTATGAAAGAGGCAACTTCAACAAGAGTGACTACTTCATGACTTTCTGGCAGGCAAGCAAGCTTTGTTCCTATGTGTGTTAGGTGAGAAGGTGAGAAAGGGTGTGCATGGAGGCTCCTGTAGGGGGCATGAAAAGCCATCTCCATGAGGCCAGAGGAAGCATTCCCAAGGTGAAGGCTGCTTCTCATTGAATTCTGCAGATAAGAGAAAATAAATCTGCAGAGATGTGAATAGATGAATCGTACACTGTTGGGTATAATTTCAATGAATGAATGTGTGTATGTGTGTGTGTGTGTGTGTGTGTATGCATGCATGTGTGTGTATGTGTTTCTTTGTGTAGATTCTACCAGTGAACCTCCACATAGCAGTTTTAATGTTATGCATAGAGATTTTTTCTACTATAGCACGCTGTATAGAAGTTTGTGCTGAAGTTAAAAAAGATTTCATGTTTATGTATAGTGGTAACTGAAGTTTAATTAGTCATTCAGTAATATATTTATTAATACCATGTTTATTCATGTGTGTTAACTCAAAAGTATAATTAAGTGACTAATCAATTTCTATGCTAGAGGCCATATGAGCATACAGCAGGTGACAACTAGTTTTCAGCAGGCCAATCTACTAGATTAGTGATTCTTTGATGGGAAATTCCGCTTAGCAAAGACCATGGGATCACTGACTATGAATGACTGTTTGTCTCTATAATCTTTCTCATGTGCCACTAAACCCAGTGGCACATTATTATTCCTACTGCTTATGTGTTTATCTCATAAAAATATTCCATCTTCCATGCACTCATATCATTGTGAATGGTCAGGAAGATGATTTCTGCTTAAAATGTACAATTCTTATGAATAAAAATAGTACTAGGATGTTTTCTTTACTCATACTGACATAAGAAAGCAATAGCAACCTCAGTAACTAAGACAGATAGTTTTTTTTTTGAGACAGGGTTTTGCTGTAGTTTTAGAGCCTGTCCTGGAACTAACTCTTGTAGACAAGACAGCTAGTTTTAGACTTCAGTGCAAATTCAAATAAAACTGGTTTCCCCTAGAGACAAACATGTGAGCTCAATTTTCTAGGAGTTTATTTATGATTCAAGGTCAGATCATGAAGCAACTTTAGTGGACATAACTTTCTCATCTATGTACTTTCTGCACATACTCCCCAGCTTCCAGTTTCAGCCAACTAACTGTTTATTGTTTAAGTCATGAATTTCAATATCACTTTTGGTTTGAGAGCCTTGACCACTGTGACCTACATGATTACATTGCTCACTGACTCTTCAGCATGACCTCTCTTTCCTGAGAGAAACTGTGTGATCACTTTGACTGTTACTTCATATTCTTTTCAAGAAGAACTGCATGTCCTTGAAAGATGTGATTTGTGTTTGTCCAAAAGGCTGTGAGAAGAAATAGAAAAGATGTGTGGGGAATTAGGAGAGAAATGTGAGAGAAGTGTGTATGTATGTAAATTGTTAGGAAGATGTAGCTGAATGTGAAAGGAGGGAAGTACAAGGAGAGATGAGACAGATGAGACAGACACTGAAGATACGGTAGAGAAAATAAACTCATTGATCAAAGAAAACAACAAATCCAACAAATTTGTAACACAAAACATCCAAGAAATCTAGGACACCACGAAAAGACCAAACCTAAGAATAATAGGGGTAGAAGGAGAAGAATTCCAGCTTAAAGGCCCAGAAAATATATTCAACAAAATTATAGAAAACTTTCCCAACCTAAAGAAGGATATCCCTATGATGGTTCAAGAAGCATACGGAATACTGAATAGGCTGGATTAAAAAAAAGTCCCCTTGCCATATAATAAGCAAAACACAAAACATACAGAATAAAGAAAGAATATTAAGAGCTGCAAAGGAAAAGGGGCAAGTAACATATAAAGGCAAACCTATCAGAATTACACTTCACTTCTCTATGGAAACCATGAAAGCCAGAAGGTCTTGGACAGATGTGCTGCAGAAACTAAGAGACCATGGATGCAAGCCCAGACTACTATACCCAGCAAAGCTT
>JAQHUG010000616.1:185465-199704 GCA_028555095.1 Dicrostonyx torquatus
AGGGCCTTGGGCTTCCCATAGGGCAGGGTATCCTGCCCCATCCTTAAGGAAGCAGGGGGAGGGCAGTGGAGTAGTGGGGGAGCGGGAGGGCCGGGAACAAGGGGAGTAAATGTAAATTTTTCTTGTAATAATAATAATAAAAAACTAATACTTATCTAACTGAAATATATCTCTATATATTAAGAAAATCTAACTAACATGACTAAAGCTTAACTGTTATAGATATTATCTTTTGACACCTATGTTTCTTCATTATACATTACATTTTAAGATGACCTGCTTAAACACAATACCTTAATCAAGAGCAGAAATATACATATAAAACAAAATTTATCTTAAAATTTTATCCAAATCCAAGATCCATACCAACACAAATCTCTATAGTATATCTCCTTTAAATGTAAACATTTATAAATAATATTTGGGAATTTGGGTATAGTTCTCTCCAAACTCTTTTCTGCTTTTTGTTGGGCAAAGTAATTTTTGGAGGTGTTTTTTGCAACCTCTTGGGGTGGTGGTGGATCTTTGTCCATGAAACAACATTAGTTTGGAAGGATTCCATGGGTTCTTATCTTCTATGGAAACAAAAGAATAATCTCTTTTCAGGGTCGTAGTTTTGAGTCACATGTTGGTTGTTATTTGTTGATAGAGTTTTCTGTCTTAAGCAGTCCTGCAGTTGTTCAAACCCAAAGAAACACACAGAGGCCTACATTAATTATAAACTAGTTGGTCTGTTAACTCGGACTTTCTTATTAACTCTTATATCTTACAGGCACACATAATTCTTGTCTGTGTTAGCCATGTGGCTTGGTACCTTTTATTAGCAAGGCATTCTTATCCTTGCTTTTTCTGTGCCTGGGTGACAACTACAGACTAAGTCTTTCTTCTTCCCAGAATTCTCCTGCTTTCTTTGTCCCACCTCTATTTCCAACCTGGTTGCCCTGCCTATGCTTCTTGCCTGGCTAATGGCCAAACAGCATTTTATTAAAACAATACAAGTGACAGGGTACAAGACTGTTGTCCCACAGCAATGCCCAGTGCTTGCTCTCTTGTTCTTGCATTATACACCTTGAGGTTGGACTTCTCATTTCCTGTTCCATGAGTTTTTCTGTTACAATAAAAAATAATAACTGGAAACTTTTGGGGTTATCTTTGTATTATTCAATGTCCTCACTTCCTTTCTCAAGTGGAAGATCAGAAAAGCAAAACATCCAGGCCACTAGAGAGTTCTTAACTCTTCCAAGGCTCAGACAAATTAAGGGTGATCCTCAACATGACAATGCTCTCCAACAAATCTCAGACTGCAGAATGAGACTGAGTTCCTGGATCCTCTCATCATAAATTTCTCTCTTGTGCTGGGATTAAAAATATGTATGACCACCATGCAGCCTTTATGTTTAAGTGCGCCTGCTGGTATTAAAGGTGTGTGCACTACTATCTGGGCTATATGGTTGACTAGTATGGCTAGTTTTTCACTCAAGCTTTATTTATTAAAATACAAATAAAATATCACTGTTTCCCTTTTTATCTAAACTAAAAAGAAGTCTATAGCTAATATAATAAATACCATACACAACAAGTACAATAACTATCTACAATATATATATATAGGCAATAAGTACTTCAACAATGTCTGCTCCACTTGCATTTGACAAAAGTATAGAAAATATTCCATTTTATATTCCATATTGGTGAATCTGCAGTTTTGTTCCTATTATCTTTCTATCATAATTTGCATTATTATATTTTGATATTTCTCAGCCATATGGTCTTTCCACTTTTGTAATGAATTTCTTTTCTGAGTCTGATTAAAAAAGGAAAACTGTAACTACCTAGCCTTCAATTACCTCAGAGACCCAAGAAGAAAATAATATTGAGTAAGCAAGAAGTGCAAGTAAATGAATTCCAAAAAATGTGAGAAATGACAGAAACAACTGGCTATCTGGACAGTCACCCAAATTTCCTCTGCAATGTGGGGCATATATCTTCAGCCTAAATTTGTATGACAATCTACAGAGTTTTGTATGAAGCAGAGTTGTTAAAGGACTGTCTCAATTTGTCTTGAGAAGATTTGGAAGTCTCTCTATTTTGTGTCCTGCTTGTCTCATTAGGGCAGCATTCTGTCAGCGGTTGAGGCAGGGGAATTTCCTTACCCAGTGGATTGCTTTTGCTGAAAAGAAAGTAAACTACATCTGGAGTCTCTTCAACACCCATTATGTTCTCTGAAGTTGATTGGTGCTTCCAGGAGCAAAAAAGACCCACTATCATTAAAAAAAAGAACCTATGTCATTAAACATCTTAAATGGCAAATTCTGTAAATTTCTGAAGTGTTTTAAGATGAGCTGTTTATCTAAAATATCTTTCTGTTTGACCCTGAAAACATACCCAATATGACTACAGGTTTGATTGTAATAGGTGACTAATTGCTAAACTTCATTTTCTTATTATCCTAAATAGTTGGTGATAACGACTTTCAAGGATGAGAAATTTGCATTACATTGCAAAATAACTTGCACAGATATCAGTATGTTCTAACAAATATCATCTTTACTTTGTATCAATATACAAAACTCCAAGCCAATGTAAACAATTCATGACTAGTGGTTTCTTTCTAGGCGTATACTCAATTATCTACCTTTTTAATCCTGTCATATTTACGTTTTCCCTATTTTCTTTTCAGAGTAGATTCAATAATATACCTTTTTATCTTATCATATCTGTATCATCCTTTTTTTCTTTTCAAAACAAGAACTCTGAGTCTAATGTCCTGTGTTCAAATTTCTTCCTGACCATAACCAATAACAACTTATAAACAACCCCCCTAGACAATGCCAAATATCCATAACCCAGTGATCCACAGAAAAAAATCACCTACCCCACTTCTTGGGAGTGTGGACACCTTATTTTTTTAGTTTACTTCCTGATGTCTAGTAGAAACAGCATCTTTAACCTGAACAAAAAAAAATTGGATTAATCGTCAAGGCATGGGAGAGGTAGATTTATCATTTGTTGTCAAGTCTCTGTGTAATGACAAAGTGTGGGACTTGTCTCAAGTCCTGGTTAGATTAGTCTACAAGGCAGAATCATCTCAGTTCGTCATGTCAAAATGGTTCTGAACAGTTTACAGTCCAAAGCCAATCATTAGGTGGTATTTTTCAGCTTAGTGGTTTTATCACAGTCATGGAGGAATTTTCTTTATTGGGACCCACCCTCATTTTAGAGACTTCAAAGTTTAGTTGTGCTCATAGTTCACTTTAAAAAAATGATAGCGACTCAAACCCAAAATCATATACAGGAAGGTAGATGAAACCTTTTAACCTTTATCTATAATTAGTTAGTACTCTATATGACCATTAATATTATGACAAAAGTTTAAAATGTGTATGTATATATATGTATATATATATATTAATCTTATAAATCCTATACCTTAAGAAAAGCTATGAAAGAGACAATATAAAACAAAACTATTTTAAGATTAATGACAATATAGTCATCATTAAATATTTGCTTCTCTTCTGTCCTATATCATGTGACTCTTTTGACATGAGACAAAGATTTTGGATTTTAATTTAATAAGCATGCTTGGGTTTAGATAAAGAGTGATTCACACTCCAACTCCAAAGCCAGCTTTAGCTTTTAACTGGAATGGGACTACAAAAAGTCCATTTGCATTATATGTCTGTTGAGAATAGCAGAAGCAAACATTTGGGAAGATTTAGGAAATTTTATCTTGTTGTAAAAGTGATACTGATACACCAATAGGCCATTTAGTTCTTTTACTTGGAACTTTTTTCTGTATGATTTATCCTTGCTCTTCAGATGCCTCACTTGTTCAGGGGTCTTTAGATCTCTTAACTGGATGCCTTTTATTTCTCCTCAAAAAACAGAAACAAAACCAGTCCCCAATTGTAACTTTGAGGAGGTTCTATTGTCAAGTTATATCTTATCAAATGAAAATAATGTATAAGTTTTATTGGCTAGTTTAGATTAAACAGACATGCTGATTGATGAAATATCATTTCTCGTTAAGAAGTGTCTCTTGTTCAAATTAAATCTTCATCAATTTTACAGTAACCATACTGTTTCTTCTCCTCTGGAAGCAAAAGCAAAATCCTGTCCCGAATGTAACACATATCCTGTTTTTCGTTCTGAGGTTGATACATCTTTAAATTATAATGGCTGGTTTAATTCTGTAGTTTTCCTACACTCCAATGTGTCCCTACAGCTATTGTTCCTTTCTCAATAGTGTTTAAAAAATTCAAAGTTAATAAAGCATTATGCAACCTATTTCCAGGAATATGTACCATTCCTTTCTGTTGTTTAACATATCCTTTAGACTTTTATTTGATCTTTCTGTAACTGCCTATCCTGTAGGATTGTATGGCATACCTGTAGTATGTTTTATAATATAATAAGCAAAACATGTTTTATTCTCTTAGAGTTATATGCTTGGCCATTTTTTGTTTTTATTTTTACAGGTATATCCATGATGGTCATAACCTCTAGCACATGTATCATTACAGAATCAGACTTTTCCAAATTCAAGCAATTGCCCATTGAAAACTGGAATAAGTATCAATGGTGTGATGTACATATTTTAGTATTCCATATTCTACAAAATGGAACACATCCTTATGGCAGTTTTTATTTCTTTGAGTATACTTTGTGTTACTGCAGGTAGTGGTTTTGGGCTGTATAAAGAACTAGTAGGATATTTCTTTATAATTTCTTTAGTTTTTTGCATCTGACAGAAAAATCTTTTTTTTTAAAACTTTTGCTATTGACTGTGGAGGCCCAAAAATGTGAGACTATTTCCACCTTCTCTGAATGTCAGAGAGTGTGAAATTGCTCAGTTGCTAACAACAATCAGGGCTGCATATCCTGCACAATCAGGATGTGCTTACATGGTTCATTTGATATTAATATGGCCCTTTCAACCTGACAAATGGTAAGGATATTTGCAAGCATACCTTGAGGATACTTGGTCTAGGGTAGTTTCACTGTCTAAACAACAGAATGCTAGCGACTTAATGTCTCAAAATGTTAAAGCAATCAATAGTTCTATTTGTCCTCTGTATCATGTTAAAGAAGTCTTTTGTTGCCTTCTTTCCTCTTTTGTGTTGGGTATAAAAGAATATGGAAAATTAAACACAGACAATTTCAGTATTCACTGGAATGTCCTCTCTGTACTATTCTATTTCTGTTTTATTGTTTTTTAAAATGCACTGGGACCTATCTCTTCTGCATGTATTGACTATTTGGGAACCTATTCTATATGAATGCACATCTTCTTAGACCGAGATGGAGGGTGGAGGGCCTTGGGCTTCCCATAGGACAGGGTATCCTGCACCATCTTTAGGAAGCAGGGGGAGGGCGGTGGGGTAGTGGGGTAGCGGGAGGGTCGGGAACAAGGGGAGTAAATGTAAATTTTGCTTTTAACAATAAATAAATAAATAAATAAATAAATAAAATGCATTTTGCATTCTTTACTAATATTTCTGATCCCCATGCCTCTACCCTGGCAAGTGATATTTTTGTTGAGGCTTATCCACAACATATGGCAATGTGGGAGCAATAAGTGAACCCCAAAATGCACAGAAGTGTGGCCAGGTGTATAGGGAAACATGCCAGAGACCACACAAGAAAATTGCATGAGAGATGGAGAGGGGAATAATGAGTGCTCAGAAATAAATAATAGATAATAAAAAAGGAAAGAGAAAGGTGGGCCAAAACACCAACAAAAACTGCAAATATTTGTAAATATGAGACAAAGAAATAGCATTTGACTATTGATATGGTTGTTTGGATAGTTTGATACCTAGAGGAGCTGAAGTGGAGCAAAAACAAAGGCAGAGATATATAGAACTTGTAAATATTATATTCTTACCCCCATGCTGGCAGCATACCTGCTGGAGCCTTTGGGCTGCTCTGGGACTCAGATAGGCCAAAGTGCAGCCCTGCCCTTATTTGCCACAGAAGTAGGGGTGCAATGTTGCTACTGAGCAGGTGGGAAGAGTGAAGGAAATGCAGCATTTGGCCTAGCAATGGCCTGTGTTACAATCCTGATATTGTGGCAGCTCACACACACACACATGTTTTGGCCACCTGACTTTGACCCACACTGTGCTGTGGACCCAGAAAAGGTAGGAGACAGGAAAGTTTAAAGGGCTATATTTCCCACAGTCAGTGTCCAGAGTCAGTCAACAGAAATGCCTAGAGGCCATTTGACCCTTGAACCAAATAAATTAGAATGGATAGATCTATGGCTTTTAACAGAGTAGAGGATCCAGAAATTCTAATTTGGTGATTACAAGATTTAAAAAGAAAAGCAAGTAAAGCAAGTATAGTGAGAATTGGTCTGGCTATACCCACCTAAGCATGTGGTCTCACACAGCAGTATCAGAGCTGCTACAATGGCAAACACCTCTAACACCAGCACAGAATATACTTTTTACATTTAGCAGTCCCATCAGAGGCCATTGTTAGAGGCAATGAGAGACCAGCACTTCAGCCGTACCAATGCAAATCTCTATAGCATATCCCCCTTGAAATATAAACACACATTTATAAACAGTATTTGGGGAATTTGGGTGTAGTTCTCTCCAAACTGCTTTCTGTTGGGTGAGGTATTTTTGGGGTGTTCACAGCAACCTTTTTTTTTGGGATCTTGGTCCATCAAACCACATTAGTCTGGAAGGATTCCACAGGTTCTTATCTCTGTGGAGACAAAAAATGAACCTCTTTTCCAAAGCAACAAGTCCTTAGACCCAAATTTGGAACTCATGATACCTTTAGAACATGTATGCTGGTTTAGATTAGCAGCCCATACACTGAAATGTCTCTCTGTACTTAGCTCTTTCACATTCAAAAAATTCAAAGAAAACACATTAGTATACATAATCTAGACTCTCTGTGTACATTCCATCTTTATGTGACTTATTTTTCTTACTCTATTACTTTTTCTACAAGTTTAATAATTATGTTATTATCTTAACTCCTTTAATATATTACTGTCTGTACTCTTTTATAACATTAACTGTCTTTTTATTCTTTTTTTCTTTCTCCCAAGCCTACACACACTTTTAAAGCACACTGTGACTCATTTAGAGTTCTTTTATGTCTGAATATGTCCTATTGTATATCTGCAATCTTTTTCTGTCCTGAAGAGCTTTTAAAATGGTAAACAGCTTAGTTGCAGTGGCCCTGAGTACTGGCTTCTCCTTTCTCTGCCTTTCAAAATGGCTGGGGTACTATTACCACCAGCTCTGGGACCACTGAGTAGGATACATGCTCACCACTTTAACTCTGAGAAGAAGCATGTAGCACATAAACCCTTTTTATTTGAGTAATAGCTAAATATGCCATGCAGCACACTGTGTAGCCTGGAAATATCTCTGGGTATGGTGGTAGGAATCTGCCATGCTCTTCTGCCTGTGCACTCCTAGAAGTCCAGATCCCATTTCCCTCCCAGGTTGGGGGGTGTGCTGATCTGCGGGCATGGTCTCAGCCACTTTCCTCCTAATCTCAAGTGGGCATACAAGCACCCAGGCCCACAAACCCTATTCAAGTACTCTGTAGCCAAACCTCCTAAAAGAGTCAGAGCCTTTTATACTGGTGAGCCAGGAAACTGCTGCTTTGAAACTGCATGTTTTTTGTTTGTTTTGTCTCTACTGCTGAATCAGGAAGACCTCTCTTAAAGGACCCATGGCCACCAAGCAGAGCCCATCCAAAAAACAAATGTGGCTAAATTTTGTTCTTTAGTGTCTAGAATTCCTTTCCAAGCCCTCTCAGGTTTTATGTGGATTTAGCTAGCACATGTTGGACAACCAGTTTTTTGTAGGAGGCTACTTGTTCATTTTCCGTCTTCCCAGTCTTCCAAAATAATCACATGGAAACTGTATTAATTAAACCACTACTTGGTGTATTAGCCCTAGCTTCTTATTGGCTAGCTCTTACAACTTAATTTAACCCCGTTCTATAAATCTGTGTACCGACACATGGCTGTGGCTTACCAGCAAGTTTCCTTCTGACATCTATATCTGGCGGGGCTACATGGCTTCTCCCTGACTCTGCCTTATCTATCTATCTATCTATCTATCTATCTATCTATCTATCTATCTTTCAGCCTGATTTTACTCTATTAAACCATTGGCCAAAAGTAGCTTCTTTATTAACCAATGGTAATAAAACTTATTCATAGAATACATCATCCCCTCAAAGAGAATGGGTTCCAAACTGCCAGTTCAAGCACTGGCTATGAATCCTGGTCCCACTGCCAGTGGCCCCACAAACTTCCCCAGTCACATAATTGTCATCACATTCAGAGGGCTTAATTTGGGCATATGCAGGTTCCCCCACTGTCAGTCCAGAGTCAATGAGCTCCCAGTAGCTGAGGTCACCTGTTTCTTGGTGTGGGACAATTGTCTGTATTCTGTCAATTATATCTTAAATAAACACTGATTGGTTGGTACCCAGGCAGGAAATATAGGCGGGACAACTAGACAGAAAGTAGAGGCAGGTCAATGAGAACAGGAGAATTCTGGGAAGATGAAAGCCCATTCCTCTGCAGTTCTGGCCCAGCAATAGAAGAAGCAAGATGTGACTGCCCCGCTGAAAAAGTTACTGAGCCATGTAGCTAGCATAGACAAGAATAATGGGTAATATAAATTATAAGAGTTAATAAGAAGCCTGAGCTAATGGGCTAATCAGTTTATAACTAAAGTAGACCTCTGTGTGATTTCTTTGGGACCTAATGATTGTGGGAACCAGGCAGGACAGAAACCTCAGTCAACAATTGGCACCCATTTGGACAGCTGCATCAACATAAAGCCTAAAAGAGCTTTTAATGTGATTCTGGACATAAAATAATAGAGCTAATCACAGCGTATCGATAGAAGCATTTTCTCACATTGGCTCTGTTTGCTAGAAGCAAGCAGGCGCTCTCATTTAAGAGAGGCTTTCTGGCTGAACTTTAGCTGCAAAACCTTGTAGCTCTTTTAAGAGGTCCTGCCACAAAACACTTAAATATGGTGTTGATGAAAAGCTGACTGCATGCTATTTGGTTTTCAGCTGTAGCAGGAAAAAAGCTGTGCCATCTTAAAATGCCAGCTTTCTGGGACATTCTGCCAGTGCAAACTCTGACTCTTTCAGGCCAGGGGTCCAGCTACAGAGAATTTGAGTGTGTTTTGTGAGCATGTTGTTGCAGCTTGCTTGCTGGCAGGGACTTTGGAATGCCATAGAGTTGTGGCAATAAACATGGCTCAGGCCAGTACCTCTGCCATGAGCCTAGAATCTCAGAAACCTAAGGAATGGGCTGGCAGCCTCTTACTAAAAATTATAAACAAAATATCACTGATTTCCCCCTTTTTAACTAAAATTTAAAAATGAAGGTTAAATCTTATGAACATGGCATGGCAAATACACTTAGCTCACAGAATTCTACGTGCACAGCTTAACCAGCAAAAACCCTGGTTTTCATGTGGTAAATGATCTCCAGGACCAGCCCTTACTGAAGTGCTTTTGGCAGTTGATAGTTCCTATGGTAAAAAATTATTCTTTGTGAGGATGTGGCCATAGACAGAATCTTGATGCTCCAGTGGATAGCTCCATATCTATGCACAAATGGGCATAGTGGATACTAGCTGTCAAGCAAAGGATATTGAACCTTTAGTTTATGATCCTAGAAAAGTTAACTAACAAGGTGAACCCAAAGAAAAACAAATATACCTCCACCTGAAAAGAAGAAATAGACAAGATACCCTGACAAAATTGGATCTGGGGGTGTGGGGGAGAAGGGAGGATAGAAGGGGAAGAGGAGAGGAGAGGGGGAGTGGGAAGGAGAACTTAAGGGAGAGGGATAGTCAAGATGGAGGAAGGACACTAACAGAGAGCAAGGAAAGAGATATTTTGTTGAGGGAGCCTTTATGGGGCTAGCAAGAAACATGGCACTAGAGAAATGCCCAGGAATTCACAAGAATAACTCCAGCTAAGACCCTAAGCAACAGAGGAGAGGGTTCACACACTGGCCTTGCCTTGTAGTCAGATTGGTGAATATCTTAAATGTCACCATAAAACCTTCTTCCAGCAACTGATGGAAACAGAGGCAGAGACCAGCAACAGATCACTAGGCTGAGCTCCCAAGGTCCAGTTGAAGAGTGAGAATATGAGCAAAGAAGTCATGACCATGATGGGGACACCCACTGAAACAGTTTACCTGAGCTAATAAGACCATCACCCAGACAGGAAAGGTCCCAACATAGGTCCAAACTAATTTCTCTGAATATGGGTGAGAGTCGCATGCCTGGGACAGACTGTGGGGCCATTGGCATCAGGATTTATTCCTACTGTTTTTTCTGGCTTTTTGGTAATCTATTCTCTTTGGATGAACACCTTGCCCAGCCTAGATATAGTAGAGAGGGTCTTGAACTTTCCCCAAAACAATGTGCCTTACTCTCTCTGAGAAATGGAAGGGGGTGGGTGGGTTGGGGACGTAAGTGGAAGAAATGGGAAGAGAGGAGGGAGTGGGAACTGGGATTGGTGTGTAAAATGAAAAAATAGTTTTTTCTCTTTTTTTAAAAAATAAAATAAAATTTTAAAAAAGAATAAAAATAAAATAAATAAATCTTAATACTTTCTGGTTTCCTTACTCTCATGCCCATAAGATATTTTACAATACAATTTTGAAGTCATTACTTACTATATAGGTGAAATCAATTAACTTGTAGCCCAAAGTGGTGAGTTAAAACTTTATTACACTTCATGTAATGTTAGTAAACACTATTCCATATTCTTTGTAATATATCATGCCCTTCTCTTGCTCTACTTTGCTCTTACAGAAATATAACTACTAAAAATATTTTATTTCTGGAATTTCATAGTTAAGTTCTTTTCTGACAAGAAGTTCTTACCTAATGAAACTTTAGTTTCGATGAGAAATGTGTGTGTGTGTGTAGGAATATTCTAGACCTAAAACATTAATATTCATACCATATGGGAAAAGCAACCCTTGAACTTGTGTAGTATTTGTATAATGAGAGAACCAAGACCTAGACACACAATAGAACAGCTCTCCATTGTTCTCAGCAACAGTAATGATGATTTCTTTTTTTTTTGATTTCTTTTTTTTTGTTTGCACAATTTCTCTTTATTTTAAAAACACTGCAACAAAACTATGAAATATATATTGAGGTTATTCTATTACAATAAATAAAACCATGTGGAACAATGAATATATAAAGTTGGTCCAATATAGTAACTAAGCATGTTATGTATCTTACTATATGCTTGAACCTCAAGATATTCACAAAATATATTTTAAAATAATTACCAGAGTGCATGAGAATACTAAAATCTTCATGCTTGTGTGTTATGTTAGTTTAACTGGATGGGATGGCTGAAAAGCTGAAAATTCTTCTAGTAGTTTAGATTTTTTATTGCGCCCATTTGTGTGCTGTCACTAATTTTTTGCAAGTATTTCTTACAGAGAATATTTATGGTCCAAATGAGCATCTGTGCTTGTATACTACTACAGCCTATACTGTATCACCTCTTGACATCTAAAATCAGCAAATATGAGTAAGGTAGAATTTCCTTTGACGCTACTAGAGAGTGAAATGTTCTATATCTTTTATTATCTTCTACTTCATACGTTTAAAATGATCAGAAATTACATAGTACATAAAAAGTATTTAGGTACTTGCAATGTCACTGATATTTTAATATTGAGTGAAATTTAAAAATTAGAATTGCTACAGTGTCACTCTAAGTTGTGGACAAAATCTACTATTATGTTGTCTAGGAGGGTAGGGTTTAGATTTTGCTGAAATATAAGTATTAGATGCTGAGCGTGTGATAATTTCATCAAATTTTACAAGTAAAGCTATCCAGTAGCTAAAGTATACTTCAGTATAAACTGTTTTCAAATAACTTACAATCTTTCTACTTTCTCCTCTGTACACTAGATGCCAGCTTTTCATTCCCATGTTTTTACATTGATTCTTAAATACACTTTGAATTTTCCAGTGTCTTTTATTCACATGGACGGGATTTCTAGTTATTATTCTTGTCTGACTTTAGAGAACTATATTCCAGAAATATTTTCAGATGTTTCACATGTTGGGTGCTATTTCTAAGAATTGCTTGAAACATTTTATAAATCTCAATATAGCAGGACCCATTGAACTCTATAGCAGTTTCTTGCTTAGTTTTCTACATTTCTATAATTTAAGAACATTAAAAGATACGTGCTTATAATATGTATTTATTCTGGGTACAATGCATAGTATACAACTGTAAAATAAGTGTCTGAAATGAAACATAGACACACAATAGAACAGCTCTCCACTGTTCTCAGCAAAGTAATGATGATTTCTTACCCAGTAACTAAATCACCTATATTTATTATTTTTGTGTTGCTATGATAAAATATTACGAGGAGGGAAACTTATAGAGGGAAGTATAAATGGAGGTTTCTTTGTCCCAAACTGTCCCATAGCCACTCCTAAATAATCATTCAGAAGCTTAATATAAATTATAAATTGTTTTGCATATAGTTTAGGCTCATCACTAACTAGCTCTTACATCTAAATTAACTCATTTCTATTAATCTATGCATTCCCACATGACCGTGGCTTTTACTAGTCTGCTGGCATGTTGGGCAACTGCTCCATCCTTCTTGACTCTGTTCTTCATTCTCCCTGTAGTAAGTGGTGCAAGTGGGCTGTGTCCCGCTGCCCAGCTCCCAGAGTGGGTGGGCTGTGTTCCCTGCGTGGGTCTCATACTTGGCGCCCAGCTATCTTAACTCGAAATAATTACACACAAACTGTATTCATTTAAATTCTGCCTGGCCCATTAGTTCTAGCCTCTTGTTGGCTAACTCTTACATCTTGATTCAGCCCATTTCTAATAGTGTGTAAGTCACCATGAGGTAGTGGTCTTACTGGGAAAGATTTAGCATTTCTGATTCTCTTGACTCCATGGTGGCTTTCTCTGACTCGGCTTTCTCTTTCCCAGAATTCTGTTCTGTCCTCCCTGCCTATCTAAGATTTTGCCCTATCAAAAGGCCAAGGCAGTTTCTTTATTCAATCAATGAAAGCAATACAAAATGCAAAAGCACCTCCTACACTCCCTGTATTCAGTTTGGCTTTTGGGCCTAGGTATATTCTGCCTTGCTAGAGGCTCAAGCAGCTTTTATTATTAACCAACAGGAGCAACATATATTCACAGAGTTGAGAAAGGTTGTCCCATGGAAGCATTTGTTTGGGCTCATCTTTTCAGAGGGATACCATCATATCATGAAGATAGTTCAGCAAGCAGCATGAATAGCCACAGGAACAAGAAGTTCCAAGTTCACATCTTCCAACACAATCATGAGCAGAGAGAGTGAACTCAAAGAGAGAGGCCTGATTCATTTGATCTCAAAGACTGCCTGGCACATCACATACTTCCTCCAGGTAAGCTTCACTACCTAAAGTTCCCCAAGCAGCATCAGTAAATGAGGATCTAAAATTAAATATATTAGTCTATGTAAAACTTTTGCATTCCAACCAACACATTACCCTACATAATCAGTGTGCCAGAATGCACTGGCACATTCTTCATTACAGAAAGCTAAATTCTGAGGCAGATCACACTCTCTGTTTTCTCCATATTGGTGAACTTAAGCCTGGTGTCACTCAGGTCCTCTTTACATAAGAGAGTCAGGGAGCTTTTGAGCCACTAAATTTACAAGTAGCATTAAGAAGCTAGATTATATTTGTTGTTCTTTTTATGTGGGTCCCTGACAGCTTGCTGTGGGGTTGAGACCACTTGGGCAGTCCCCAATAATGGCGGGTCCCCGGCAGCTTACTGTGGGCCCCCATGGGTTCCCCAGTCATGTGGTAGCAGCCGGAGAGACAGGTACACCATGCAGAGATGCCTCCGGTCCCTGAGCCCCAGGCAGAGATGGCTGCTGCGAGTCCCTGAATCCCAGGTAGAGATGGGCAAGTAGACGCATGATAATAAGCCGGGCAGAGTTTAAATGAATCCAGTTTGTCATGTGGTTATTTCGGGTGCAGCCAGCCGCTGAGCGGGCTAGCGGCTGGGGGCTTGGAAGCTGGGTTCGGGGAACAAACAACGCACCCCTCTCCCCCTAATCACAACAGTTTGGCCGCCCAACGTGATTGGCTGACCCCACGTAAAACCTGAGGGGGCTTAAAAAGGAAATCTAGATACAGATATAAAGTTTAGCACAGCTGGC
>JAQHUG010000616.1:213763-231572 GCA_028555095.1 Dicrostonyx torquatus
TTGACTGAGATGGAGGGGGGAGGGCCTTGGGCTTCCCATAGGACAGGATATCCTGCACCATCTTAAGGAAGCAGGGGGAGGGCAGTGGGGTAGTGGGGGAGCGGGAGGGCCGGGAACAAGGGGAGTAAATGTAATTTTTCTTTTAACAATAAAAATTTAAAAAAAAAGAAACAGTGGTCCTTGACACAGAGGATACTGACGTATCCACTAGTTTGGATGCACTTCTCTCTTTCATTATATTGTTGATTATTTTGGTGATTTTTAGTTTCACTTTGTCAGGCACACATGCAACAGTTTTAATTTTCCTGGAAACCCCATTAATTCTCAAATAGTTTCCCCTAAGATTCAGTAGGGGGCTATTTGCTTCGCAAATTTCTTATCTGGAAGTATTAACTGCAATGCCTGATTTGGAAACTTTTCTGACTTAGTAGAGGCATTTAATATTAACTTGACATGTTTTCTTAATTTTTCTCAGGAAAAGGTAGAGAGGACTCAAAATGTTAGTGGTAGGAAACAGTTCATGTGAGGAAACAACACCTGGAACATTAAACATACCTCACAGTTCTGGGAAGGAGATTGAGGTAATCAATACACATAAAAGGGGAAAAGCATCAAGGGAAGACACAGTAGCAACAGTTGAGAATAAGTTCCCTGGATACCAAGCATTAATGGTAGAATATAGAATACTACAAGAGGACAAAATGCAATGCAAAATCTGGAATGGATAAACCAATTTTTACCACACACAGGACAATTTGTTGGTGGAAGAAAAAAGGTACAGTGGAATGGGAGAAGAGTGTGTTGACAAAGTTTATCTTCTATAGAGAGACAGAGGAATAGCACTGTCTTGAAGGCAAGAGAAATATATAAAAGCATTTTCTAGAGACACAAAAGAATTGTTCAGGTTCAAATATTGTTGCCCTTAGAGCAATGTACCCATGTTGATAACCTTTTAACTTTTAAACTGCAAGTAGCTGCCATCTTACATATGAGCTGCAATAACAGAATGTGCATGGCTAGATAGTTAAACTTGCAAAAATGCCAGACTCTATGCCTAGACTGAGGTTGTGTAAGGGATAGGAAAATGTGTTTGGGGAAGCAGATAAGGGATAAAGGGGGTTTTTATGATGATTATGATGTAATCCTTAGACGTCAATAATAGAAACCAATAATAAAATTATTCATGGAATCCTGATAGAGCAAGCTCTGTTAATGTATGAATAAAGATGGCACATGCTATTTGGTGCTAATTGTGTGCAATCATTAGGGTAGTCATTAAGTGGCCCTGAACTTGAGGCAAAATGCTAGCATTGGAGTATATATTTTTCCCAGATAACATATGATCTTAAAAAATATATTGTTAAAGACAAGTTATCCCAAAAAATCAGAGCAATGCTTGAGCTATATAATTATATAACAACATAAATCAAATTGGCCTAGCAGATATTTATTGATCATTTCACTTAAATCAATGTTGATTTACCTTATTCTGAGCAGTTCATGAAACTTTCTCTAAAACTGAATACATACTTGGACACAAGGTGCTTCTCAACAGAAGCAAGAAAATTAAAACCAGACCTTGCAAACTATCTGATTGCTATGGACTAAAGATAGATACTACTACCAACAGAAACTATAGAAGGTTTAAAAATTCAAGGAAACTGAACAGAGCACCACTGAATGAAAAATTGGTCAAAAGAGAAATCAAAAGCTTCTTAAGTTGAATAAAAGTAAACCCTGAAAACTATGGCACACAATGAAGTTCTTCCTAAGAAACAAGGTCATAGACATAAAAATTGTCTAACAAAACAAAAGCAAGGGAGGGAATGAAAGGGTTTGAAAGAGAGGAACAGAGAGACAGAGGGAACTCACATCACTAAATGGCACACCTGAAAGCTCTAGAAGAAAATGAAAAAAAATACCCAGAAGTTGAAGATGGCAAGAAATAATCAAACCAAAGGCTAAAATCAATAAATATAAACAAAACAAAAAGACAATACAAAGAATCAATGAAAGTTAGTGTTGACTCTGGGAAAAACAATACAATTGATAAGCCTTTAACAAATATATGAAAAGGTGAAGAGAAACAACCTAATTTACTAAAAGTGGATTTTAAAATGGTATAAGAGAAAATACACTGAGAAAAGCCAGACAACAATAAGGGCACAGTAAAACAAATATGTACCCAACTAAATTGGAAAACCTGAAAGACAGATATAAATTTTTGGTATATACAACTTATGAAAGTTAAATCCTGTTTAAGATAAGACATTTAAATAAACTTATGACACACAGTGAAAAATAGAAGCAGTAATTAAAAGCTTTCAACCAAAACAAACCCAGGGACAGATGGACTCAGTGAAGAAATTTACCAGTTTCAAAGAACACTAAATACAACTGACTCCAAACTATTCAGCAAAATAGAAGCAAAAGGAACATTGCCTAATTATTTTTATGAGGTCACGATTACCCTGAAGTGGAAACCCATGAAGACCTAACTGAAAAAGGGAATTCCAGGCAGATAGGGGTGGTGAGGGCTTTTTCTCAGCACTGGGTGGGCAGAGGCAGCAGTATTTGTATACATTCAAGGCCAGCCTGGTTTACAGAGCAAGTTCCAGGACAACCAGTGTCTTGAGACAGAGAAACCCTGTCTCAAAAAAAAAAATAAACAAACCAAATCAAAATGTGGAGGGAGGGTGATATAGAGAAAGTATTGCAGAATTATTTCAATTTACCTTATGAATATACATGTGTGGGAGGGTCCACCTGTGTTTCTGTGCTTTGATTGGTTAAATAAAGAGCTGCCTGGCTTATAGACAGTTCAGCCCTTAGGTGGGTGAAGTAGACAGAACGGAAGTTCTGGGAGGAGAAGAAAGGAAGTGGCCAGACGCCACAAGCCACCATCGCAGATGGATGCAGGTTAGACCTTTCCGGTACGTCACCACGTGGTGACTTACAGACTTTTATAATGGGTTTAGTTTATGAGGTGAGGGCTAGCCGGGAAAAGGCTAGTGATAATAAGCCAGGCAGAGTTTAAATGAATACCGTCCTCACGTGGTTATTTCGGGTGCAGGTGGCCAGCGGCTGGCAGCTGGGGAACACAACATGCACCTCTCCTCTCCCCTATTTACAACATACATGTAAAAATTCTCAATAAAACACTGGCAAACCAAATACAGGAACACTTCAAAAAGATTATGTACAATGTTAAAATAAGCTTCACTTCAGAGATGAAGGAATGGTTCAATATACATATATAAATAATTTGATTCACCATATAAACAAACTAAAAGATAATAACACAATGATCTTTTCATTAGTAAAGACCTTTTTCCAAACATAGTATTCCTTCCTATGAAATGTCCTGAAAGAGACTAGGAATATTAGGAACTGAGGTCAACATAATAAAAGTGACTTAGTGTTAGCCCACAGACAAAGTCAACCTAAACAGAAAATCTCAAACCATTTTTACTAATATCAGGAACAAGATAGGAATGTCCATTTTCTCCATATCTTTTCAATATAGTATTTGAAGTATTAGTTAAGGTTCTAAGACAGCTGAAAGATATCAAGGGAATGAAAACAGGAAAGGAAGAATTAAAAATAATCCTAATTTGTGGATATATGATTATATCTATAAAACACTAAAAAACTACACCAAGGCCATCAACAGCTGAAACACCCTTTCAGTAAAGTGTCAGAATACAAAATTAACACATAAAAATCAGCAGGTTTTCAATGTACAGTCGAGAACTGTACTTAGAGAGAAATCAAAGAAAAAATACTTTTTTAATATTCTAAAACAACAAGAATAACAAAAATAAAAAAACTAAAACTAACCAAGCGAAACCACACAAATAACCAAGCAAACATATCTTAGGGTATTTCTAACAAAAAAAGTGAAAGATTTTTAAGATAAAAGCCTCAAGACATTGAAGAAACAGAAGAAGATATCAGAGGGTGGAACGTTCTCCTGTGCTCATGGATCAGTAGGATTAATATAGTGAAATGGTCACCATATCAAAACAATCCATGACTTAATGCAATCTGCATAAAATTCCAACATAACTGTTCATGAAAATTGAGAGGAGAATTTTCAGCTTCACATAGAATCACCAAAGTGTCAGGATAAATAAAAGTATCTTGAATGATTAAAAAAATGACTACAGGCATCACTATCTCTGATTTCAAATTATACTACAGAGCAATAGCAAGAAAAATCAGCATGATATTGGCACAAAAATAAAGAGGTTGAAGGGATCATGTTATGAGTTTGTCGTCAAAATCACTTGATCCATGAAGGAACATCCATGTCAAGCTATATATCAGAACAGACTCTGTAGGTGTGAAGATGCAATATTTGTGACCAGTATCCTGATTGGCAGAGGAGCCGGGACCCCTAAGATTCCATAAGGGTCTCCTGTCATAACTACAAGGATTGCATGACTTCATGGTGACTTGTGAGTTTCTTACATTTAGACCTAGGAAATATCATATATGTGATTCACTATTTTATCTAGCTATAAACAAAGGACATTAAGCTTATAGCTCACAAGCCTAGAGAAGCCAAATAGCAAAGTGAACCCAAAGAAAAACATATATAGATCCTCTTGGAAATTGGAAGCAAACAAGATTGCCAGGCAAAAGTTGGAAGCACAGGAGTGGGGATAGGGGTGGAGGTGGGGGAAGGGGAGAAGGGGAAGGAGAAGAGAGAAGGGAAGGACTGGGGAGAGCTTGGGGGAGTGGGAGGGTGGAGATGGAGGAAAGGTGGATATTGGAAAAGGGAGTAAGATATTTACATTAAGGGGGTCATTTTAGGATTGGCAAGAGGCTTGGCTCTAGAGGGGATCCCAGGTGTCAATGGGGATGTCCCCATCTAGGTATTTGGGCAGAAGAGGACAGCGTCCCTGAACTAGCCTTGTCCCATAGTTACATTGATGAATATCTTGGTTATCACCATAGATTTTCGTAAGATGGATGGAGATAGAGACAGAGACCCACATTCACATCAGAGCAGTGGTCTGAGCTCCCAAGGTCCAGTCAAAGAACAGAAGGTGGGAGAAGATGAGCAAGGAAGTCCAGAACCGCAAGGGGCTGGTCCACCCCCTGAGACAGTGTGCCTGATCTAATGGGAGCTCACCAAATCCAGCTGGACTGGGACTGAACAAGCATATGATCAAACCGGACTCTCTGAATGTGGCTGCCAATGGGGGCAGACTGAGAAGCCATTGATAATGGCACTGGGTCCTATCTCTTCTGCATGTATTGGCTTTTGGGGAACCTAGTCTATTTGGATGCATACCTTCTTAGGCCGGGATAGATGGGGGAGGGTCTTGGACTTCACACAGGGCAGGGTACCCTGGCTCCTCTTAAGGAAGCAGGAGGAGGGAGGAGGGGTAGTGGGGGAGTGGGAGGGGACTGGAAGAAGGAGAGGGAATGTAAATTTTTGAATGAAAAATAAGAGAATATGAAAAAAACAAACAATTAAACAGGAGAATAGTGTTTGAATGTGTGGGTGAAGAATATGTAAAAGTTACTTGTTTAGGTAGTTCACAGGACAGCTCCAGGTCTTCTAGAGTAGGGAATGCAGGTGGTTCTGAGCTGCCCAAGATTAGCTCTGGGCATTTGATTCAGATTTATAACAAAAGAAGCAAGTTCTCTTAATTGATGATTCATTTACCCAGCCCTTTATTACCTTTGCAAAAATGGCTAACATTGGTCAAAATTCCAGCCAGGACTGGGAATATGATCAAAAAGTCTCCCCTCTAATGAAGAGATATGGGCAGCCAGAGGCTACTCAAAGAGTAGATCAGGTTTTCAGTTATCAATTTGGCCACCTGTAGGTTATGCATGCTTCAGAGCATGTCACTAAACCTGGGGCACACTAGGAGGACTTAGTGCAGTTGGTGCTTTAAGAATGTGTATGAAGTTGTTACAGAGAACAGTGCAGTGTGAGAATTAAAGGTGTTTGACGATTAGGTTGAAATATAGGTGTGGTTTTGATGAGAAATCATTGTATACATATGTAAAATTCATCAATAGGAATAAGATTTAAAAATTACATTCATTTTTTTGTTTTGTCTTTCATTTATGTCCTTTGTGCCTAATAGAAAGTCATAAATTAAAATATTGATTCACATTTGTGCTTATATTTGAAGTATTAGAGAGGAACTGTCTTGGTTAGGGATGGGTGATTCTCTCAAACCACATGTCTAAGCACATCATCCTCTTTTCTCATCTGTTTCCCTGAGTGGACTTCATGGCATTGGAAATTTTCTGTAATTTTTGGATGTGTTTCTGTATAGCTGAGCCTGGAGAAGTGTGAAACAACAAAGAAATAAAGTCAAATTATGGTAGTCTTTATTTAATGGTGATTTTTCAAAAGCTAAGTGACATTTATTCTCTATGATGATGTCTTTCATATCCCTGAGATGTACATATAATGGAAGCCTACAAATGGCATAGCCACTAGTATCTTTACTTGATTGAAATGTGTAAAGTAAGTGTAATCTCCAAATTTGTTCTAGCAGGGAAGAACAATGCTTAGGTACTAATCATGCACAAAATGCAAGTCTATGAGTCTCTTAGGTGTCACTGTAAAAGTCCCCACACATACTCATGTTATCAGAGTCATGATTATGAGGTTATATTACCTGTTGAGAAAGGTATAAAGTAGTCACTTTTCTTAAAGTTTCCTTTTGCATCCAGAAAATGACCAGGATCAAACGTCTCTGGATTGGGAAATTCGTTGCTGTCATACAATGCTGATGATAGTGATGTTATTATGGTTGTTCCCTGCAAACAACTCACACAAAGACACCAAGTTACAAAAATATCATGGTTCTAAAAGACATAAGGTAAACAACATTTTTCATCTTTTCTCCATAAAGTTGGTACAAAGAAGATCAGGGACATTTCAACAGACAGAACATGCAAGGAACAGGGAGGAGTCTGAGACCAGTCACAGTGATATGGCTAATGTGCCTCTACTGAATTTGAAGTCAGTACTTAGGTTTTGGTACAAATATTTCTGAATCTGTTCCCTTTCCTTGCACACCTGAACATGGGAGTTTCAACACTTGCTGCTCTGGTTTATCAGTTGCTTTATATAAGTCACATGGGTCATGATATCAAGTGGAGAGCTGTGCTGTATGTAAGTAGTATAGGAACTCATTCGTGATGGAACACAAACAAAGTATAGACACACAAACATCAATTGGTTTCTCTCAATAACAGAATTCAGATATAGATGCATTCCTAGAGGTCAACAAGAAATGGTCTCTTCTCACATATACTGTCTATGTATATAAACACACATATACAAGCAGGAGGGATGCTATTTTTTGAGGGAACAGAACTAATGGAACACGAAAAGAAGCAATGTAATTCTCTTTTTAAATCTATTCTTCTCTCATATTCTGACTCCTCATCTCCTTCCAATACTCCTAGTCCCCCAAACCACCCTCTCTTTCAGATCCACTGCCACTCTGTTTACCTTCAAAAAAGGCAGGCCTTGGAGGGATGTCAACTGAGCAAAGGATAAAAATAAGCAATACAGCTATGCAAAAATCGCCATATCAAGGCAGGAAGATGAAACATAATAGGAGGAAAAGGGTACAAGAGTAAGAAAAAGTACAAAAGATTCCTACACTGCCAGTGTTTGGAGTTCCACTAGAAACCCATGACGAACAACCGAAACAGTTTCATGGAACACATTGCAGATCCATGCAGACATCATGATGGCTGCTCCAGTCTCCTTGAGCACCTGTCAGCCCTCCTTAGTTAATTCTGTGTGCTGTGTTCTCCTGGCTTCTGTGACTCCTCTGACTCTTACCATCCTCCCTCCTCCTCTTCCACAAGGTTTGCGAAACTCTGCCTAAGGTTTCACTGTCAGTCTGCATCTGTTCACATCAACTGCCAGAGGAAGTTTCTCTGACGACAACTGATCTATATAGCAGAATATCAATAAAAATCATCTCTTAGTTTTTATTTATTTATTTTTGCCAGTTCCTTTTTATTCTTCCTTAGGTCTCTGGGTTATTTATTTCCTGTGCATCCATCCTGGCAGTATTTTACATGGGTCTCCTCTCCTGGCATGGGCCTCAATTAGATAAGTCATTGGTTGGCCACTCCCACAAGTTCAGAGCTATTATTACCCCAAAACATTTTGTAGGCAGGACAAAATGTTGGTCAAAGGTTTTGTGGCTGAGTTAGTATTCCAGCCCCTCACTGTAAGCTTTGCCTGCCAACAGAAGATGGGTGGTTTAGGCTCCTTAGTCCCTATTATCAGGGGTCCTAAGAATACACTTATAGATTCCAGTTATTTTCCCCCTGTACTAGGTTTCCACCATGATCCCCAAATGCCACCAAAATTCAGCCATCTTGCCCCATATACTCTCCTTCCATCACCCTCACACACATGATCCTCCTTTTCCCATTCCAATGGCCTTCCGTACCCACCAAATCTATTTTACCTCTCTTCCCAGACTGATCCATGTATTTCCCCTTGACCCCTCCTTGTTATTTGCCTCTCTGGGTCTATGGATTAACAGTAATCCATTAATTAAAAATTAATATCAATTTATAAGTGTGTAATATCATGTTTGTCTTTTCTGAGCCTGGGTTATCTGACTTGGAATGATTTTTTTTCTAGTTGCATCTATTTGCCTGCGAATTTTATGATATAATATTTAGAGACCACAAGTTTTCTTAAGGGCAATCTTTATTGTTTCCTGCTTATGGATCTTATAAACAAAACTGCTATGAACATAGTTGTGCAAGTGTGGTTTTGGCAGGATGAATCACCTTTTTGAATATATGCCCATCACAGGAAAATTTGGTTCTTGATGTAGATTGATTAACAATATTCACAGAAATGTGCATATTAATTTCTATAGTGGATTTAAAAGTTTGTACTCCCACCAGCAATGCTGGAGCATCCAGCTTGCTCCACATACTTGCCAACATGAGCTGTCACTTGTGTTATTGATCATTCTAACAGGTATAGGGTGGAATCTCAAAATACTTATGGTTTATATTTCCCTGATGGCGAAAGATTTTGAAAATTTAAGGTTTTCGCAGTCACTTGTGATTCCTCTACTGAGAATTCGATGTTTACAAATGTATCGTATTTTTAAGTGGGTTATTTTTGCTGATTTCCAGCTTTTTAATCATTTATATATATTGGATTTTAGCTATATCAAATATGGAATTGGCGAAAATCTTTTTCCATTCTGTAAGCTTCTGTTTTCTCCTACTGAGGGTGTCCTTTGCCTTACAGAAGTTTTTCAGTTTCATAAGGTCCCATTTATTAATTGTTCATCTTAGTGCCTGTGTTATTGTGTTCTGTTTAGGTAATTGTCTCTTGTGCCAATATGTTCAAGGCTATTACTTATTTTCTCTTGTATCAGATTTAGTGCACCTGGTTTTCTCTTGACATCTTTGATCCACTTGTTTTGGTAGTTAGCCATTCCTGTCCCATTTTCAGCCTATTTACCTTTTAGTTATATAAAAATTATGAGTAAATTGTTGTTATACTATGCTAGACCTCAGTACTAAAAAACACAAATCATATCTCAGTAATATCCTTTGGCCACAACTTAATTAGTTAAAAATACTTCCCAAATTATCCAAAGACATTGGTTTTACAGGTGGATATTGCAGTTACATTGATCAGAAATGAAATTTATGTGCCCTTAGATCAGTTGTACCTATTCACCCACTCAACTTTATCACATATGTATGTCAACTTCATCTGTGCTCTTAATGAATCGTGAATTGAAAGCATAATTTACATTTTGAGTTTCCCTACTCCTGTCTAATCTCTGATTGCTCACACATTCTAAGTGTACTGATAAAATTTTAAAAAAGAATAAAAAATAAGAGTATGTATGAAATATTACATGGAAAAATTAAGTATAATTTAAATTCTATATACATTTTCAGATAAAACATTTGCTGCAGCTAATTAAATAAATAAATTTAAGTAAATTGGGATCAATATAATGATTAAATCAATTGTTTCTATAAACTTTATCTAAAATACAATGTCAAGAATATTCATTGTCCTTTGACACCCAAAGAAAATATTTCCAAACTACATCATTGAAAACAAATCATTATGGAGAAAAAACAAAGTACAGGCAAATGTATAATATATCTTTTTTAGAACTTGAATAATGCAGGATATAACCTCCTTCAAAGTATTTAGTAATTTTTTTCACTATGATAAAAATCACAAAACGTCCTTAGATGAATTTAATAGAAAATTGGAAAATACACATGGAAATATAAATTCCAAATATTCTTCCAAGCAAAATGTGGAAGGCTGACCAAAAGTGGAATTATCACTACTGTGTCCCTGCCTGCTGTAGGACTGACTGCCTTCCTGATTATGAAGCAGCACAAGGAACCCCGAAAACAGGGATACACAGAGAACTGGAACCATAATATGAACCTGGGTGCATTACTAGCACAGAAGTGCAGTAGAGAAGAAACAAGCTTACCTTGGGGATGAGGTAGTTCCTGAATTTAGCATCACAAGTCACTTGATGGGGTAGGCCATTGGGGGAGAGAACAAGGAATCTCTGAACCTCATGAATCACGGCATCTGTGTAGGGCATTTGCTTCCTGTCCTGCAAGCAGGGGCTGCGTTGTCTACCAACCACACAGTCAATTTCTTCCTGTACTTTAGCTGGTTAGGAGCAATGACAAATTTGAAATAGGATAAAAGTAGCAGTGTATGTATGGGTCTTTGTTTGTACAATTTTACTCCAGTTATCTTATTAATCTACAGTGGGCAGGTTCAAAACCAAACACTACTTGGAAATATATTTGTGTTTTAAAAATAACTTTTATATGTACTCAAGTATACATAATATTGAGTTATTGGTATGGAAAAAGAGAATGTCAATTAAACCCACATCCTATTTATAAATGGGTATCTATTAGTAATAAACAGAAACACATATCACACACATGCCAGTACACATGTACACATGCATCCTTTCACTTCTCTATAATAGATCTTAGATTACCATACTTAGTAATATGGATACTCTTTGTGGAAAGAATTGCAGATATATAAATATCATTCCCTATGACAAATATCAGAATTAGGTTTCATTTTTGATACATAGTTTGATTAATGCTTGTCTTTTCACTTTAGTTTGTACTTTACCCTCCTGTCAGTTACAGTTACTTAAAGATGTGTGCCAGCACCACCAGACAGGAAAACCTTTGTTATGTTTGAAAAAATATTGTTCAACAGAACTTTTATGGACTCTGTCTGATAAAATTCTAAATATTGATTTGAAATCATAATTTCAACATCAATGAAATATATTTCTAAAGGACCAGTGTTGAATTCTTCACAGAATGTAAAATTTCACAGGAAGAAACACTAATACTAGGATTTCTTATCAACTTTTGTGAGGTGAGTTCTCTTTTCTCCTCCCTACCACAAAACTAAATTTATTAGAATGAAGAAAGTGACCACAAGAATTCTTCTTTTCAAAAAGCCTGAATTTAGGGAAGAAATCAATATACAGCCATGGCACTGTATATACTTTTGGTGCCTAGAACAGTACATCTGCCATGGAGCTCAAATAAAGGACAATCGTTGATGGATACGCTTTAGCTATGGTGTCTTCAGTTTTTTCAGTTATGTTCCCCATCGTAGCCAGTAAACTGCAAGTTAAATATACTGAGATTTTGAATAATTACAGCACTCAGGGTACTGGCAACCTCTTCTCAGCATCTTCCCAGAATGCTGTGATTTACCACATGTGAACTCACCTGTGACATGTGGGTGCTTCAGTAGGATCAGAAGAGCATATCTCAGTGTTGCCTTTACTGTTTCTGTCCCACCAACAAACATATCAGTCAACATTCCTATCAGGTTTTCACGTGTATATATCGATTGTTGACTGTGATTTTCCTAGAGATGATTTGATACTGTTATCTAACAAATTTTCTTCTGCCACATATAAATTACAATTGAATATACAATATTATACAATTCTAGATTGTTGATAGCACAGAATCTAGAAGGCACATCAGTGGCTGAAACTGCTATAGCATTTCGAAGACTGTGGTATAGATGGCTAAACTTCATTTTTCATACTTATATTCCTGTTTGCCAAGATTGCGCTCCTAAGATTATTTACCTTTCTGTGTGTGTGTAAGTGTGTGTGTTTTTCTGGTGTGTGTACAACGCTGAACTATAAGATTGTAGAAAATATGAAAAGAATATATGATTTTGTTTGTTGTCTATTTTCTCAAATTAAAACACATGTGTTTGAAGAATTGATGTTTCCTCTTATATGGACACAAGAAGACTCATTGTAAAAGGAAAGCCTATGTGCTAAACATAGTAAGAACCTTGACAGGCACTTGACTCTAATGCTTCACGTCTACTGTATGACAGCAGCATGAGGGTTACAAGTCTCTTCATACCTGAGTTTAGTAGATATTTGATTTAAGGAACTCATAACTAGTTTTTCCCTTAAATAAGAAAGCACAATTTGAATTAGAATAAATAGAAAAATTGGGGCCATGCTATCTTTTGAAGGCTCTATCATGAACTTTAAAAATATTCTCAAAGATTTTTATGGACTAAGTATAGTTGTACACTCATTATTGAATTCAAGTTGTTTAAAAAAGAGATGAAGCACAGCTAGCAAGGTTAGGTTCCCAGTCAAGATGACCTATCTACATTTCATTAGGAGTCAAATAGCAACATGGTCTGTGAATTAAGAAAGGGTAAAAGATACAAATGAGATACTAAGTCATGTAGATAGAACATGACCCACTCATGGCCTATATGGAATAAATCAAAAGGATGAATAATGCATTTGACTAAGCTGTAAAGATGCTGTGCTACAGGACTGTCAACAATGTTACATCTTTAAATGTTGAGGCAAGTTCAGAGATAAATTATCATTATTTTATAATTAGCAAATTGATAACATTTTCATGACTACTAGATGGTCTCCTGTTTATTAATATTGCATTACTAACAATATTAAAGTAATTTACTTTTCCTTTAATGAAACCTGCCAGACAAAGAAGCTCATCTATTTCCCTTTGTAATGCAGCTTCATGTGATTTTCTAACCATAAACTTGACATTGATTGTGTCCAAATTTACCTTAATTAGCTCTAAAGAATTACACTTTAAAAACTACCAATTATATTTATATATACATAAGTGCATTTGGATATACAGCAGTGCAATTTTGGTCCATATCTTGTCAGTAAACACCATTTGTTGAGTGTAAGTATTGCTCAACAGGGGATACATGCACACTAGTGCAACCCTAGCCTCCTATTTTAGTGAGGTACTAGTTCTAAGAGAAAACTCCCTACTTGCACTTTAACAAACCAGTAAATTTCTTAACTGTATTAAAAGTATTCATCCTAATAACCACATAGTAGTGATATGGGAGGTCTTTCTGTATATTTGTTGGTTTTATTGGATAATGAATAAAGCTGCTTTGGACTATGGCAGGGCAGAATTCACCAGGCTGGAAGAGACACATACAGAGAGAGGGAGTAGGCAGAGTCAGGGACACATCATGTAGCTGCTGAAGGAGAGGACGCCAGGACCTTACTGGTAGATCACAGTCTCGTGGCTATACACAGATTAATAGACATGGGTTTATTTAAGATGTAAGAGTTAGTTAATAAGAATCGTGAGCTAATAGGCCAAACAGTGTTGTAATTAATATAGATTCTGTGCGATTATTCGGGTATGTGCGGCCGGAAAACAAATGTGTAGTCCTTGTTTACAAAATGATGCCCATTGTCTGGGGCTTGGATCCATATGAGACCTAAAAGAGCTTTAAAAAATAGGCCTTCTACACCAACACAAACAGGAGCCAAGCACAGTTTCTTAGCAGTCACGTTTTTTTCAGATTTGTTCTTTCTGGTAGTAAGCATAGACAGGGCTCTTTTAAGAGAAGGCTTTCTGACTCAGCCTTAGCAGCAAAAACTGCATGGCTCTTTTAAGAGCCAGCTTCCTGTTTCATGCTGGCAGCAAAAAAACAAAAAGAAAATCTCTGGCTTTTTCGGGAGGTCTTGTTATAGAGCACTTAAATGCGGTTTGTGAGCATAATGCTTCAAATTACTTAATGGTGTTTTAGAACCACTGTTTCCCTGGAGCTGGGTCAGTGAGCATGACTTGCAGAGGCCTTGAACATGTCTCTGTCATGTTGTACTGGGCGGAGCAAACAGGCATGGCTGTGGCGTTGGTCCTCGCCATGCCTGCCTAGCATTTTGGGAAAAACACTTCTGGTCAGCAAATGATTACAAACACACAATAAAGACAGATTCAGAGAGAAATAAGCCTCTGAATGGGTCATAATATATTTTAAAAAATATACATAGGCTTGAGAGAGAGAAGAAAAAAGAGTATAAAGAGATATAAAAAGAAATAGTTTTTAAAAAAAAGAAAAAAAGAAATAGTTTTATAAATAAAACAGTCTTTAAAGAGACAACAAAAGTAATATAAAAGAGTATGGAGAGTTGTAGATTAAAGGAGTAAAGAAAAACCAGCCATATAAAGATGGAATATGCACAGATAGTCTGGATTTTGTATATTATTGTGCTTTCTTTGAACATTTTGGCTGCAAAGAGACATTTGATTCTGGGGGCTTCTAAGTTAAACCAACATAAAGGCATCCTGACTTGAAAATTTGGGTCTTAAGATATGTTGCTTTGGAAAGAGGTTCTGCTTTTGTTTCCACAGAGATACAACCTGAAGATTCCTTTCAGGCTAATGTGTTTTGATGGGACAAGATTCCCTGAAAGGTTTCTGTGAATCCAAAAATACTTTGCCCAATGAACCATAAGAAGTTTGGAGAAAACTATGCCCACATTCCCAAAGTGATTGTTTATAAATGTTTGTTTTCATTTAAAGGGGGATATGATATAAAGGTAAATATTTTGCATTGGTCTTCTCTGATACAAATTTAAGGTTGATTTTGTTACACTTTGTATATGTATTTCATCTTTGTTTAATTTATTGTGTATTATATAATTAAGAAATACAGGTTAATAGATGGTCATCTGTAATAATCAAACTTTCAATTTGTTAGTTAAGTTTTCTAGATATATAGAAATATATTTCAGTTGATAGTCTTCATTACTTAAAAGACCTACAGATTATAGAATTTAAAATGTTTTAAGAACTTAGAATTTTCTTGACAATGAGACATGTCTGCTGGTTGAGGGCAATGAAGAAACTTGTTATGGAATTTACCTTCAATGGGACGAGGATAGTGATTTGAGCAAGAAACTTCAATTGCCTGGACTTCTTGATGGTGGTTATATGAACTGTACATGCAGTACCCACTGAAAAATGACCGTCAAACTTGCTAAAAGAAGGTGAGACAGCACTTCAGTGTTCCTGCTCCACCAAAGAAACTGCTAGACATTTTGAAGGTCACAGAAGAAAGTGACTGGCAAACTACCAATATAGAATAAACAGCATTTCAAACTTGCTGCTTTGTGGAAAAGTCTGCTGGATACAATGAACCTGTGGACTGAACACGGATGCCTCAACATTACAGAGAAACTTTGGGTGATTGTCCAGGCTGCAAAATGTCTCTGTTAATTCTAGAACTTTGGAAGTGTCTTACAATGCACTTTCTATTTACTTAGGTACATTTTATCCTTCTGGAGTCTTTGAAGAATTGAAGACAGATAGTTACAGTTACAATTTTCCTTAGTTATGATAAAGGATAAATTAGATAAAAAAGTTTTGGACTTAGAAAGATAGGATAGATGATAAAGTATTTTCCTTAATTTGCCAAATGTAAATAAACTAAATATCGTAACTGTAATTCTTGCTTGATGACTGTTTTGTATATGTAATTTTACTATGTTAAAATTAAAACCTTTCTTTTTTTTAGATGGAAAAGGGAAGATGACGTGGGATGTCCTTCTGTATATGTGTTTATTTTATTGGTTAATGAATAAAGTTGCTTTGGCCTATGGCAAGGCAGAATATAACCAGGCTGGAAGACACATATAGAGAAAATAGGCAGAGTCAGGGAGATACCGTGTAATTGCTGAAGAAGAAGCATGCCAGATCCTTAGCAATAGGCCACAGCCTTTTGTTGATACACAAATTAATAGAATTAGATTAATTTAAGATGTAAAACTTAGTTAATAAGGAGCTTGAGTTAATAGGCCAATCTGTGTTGTAATTAATAAAGTTCCTGTGTGATTATTTGGGTCTGGGCAGCCAGGAAACAAATGAGCAGTCTCCATATACATAGTACTATAGGATTCACATCTGACCAGTGATGTTTCTTTTTACAGCAGAAGGAGAAACCATCTCCTATTAAATTGTTGAGAGCAATTGTCTATGATACATTCATGATACACCTATTACACTTGAGTCTCAGGGTACATCTTAGAATATGAGGAAGAAAGATAGTGATAATCATATGGAAAGGAACTCTGCTGCAAGATGACTTTTCTTGGTACGACAGGGAAGCTACACTGATGAAATTTCAAATATATGGCTGCTGAATATGACCTAAATAATGATGACATCAAGTGTATGATGTTGTTTCTGAGAAGAGTTACTTGGGAGGACAAACCTAGATGATGAGTTGCAGGCAATTAGAGACTGTGGAAAAAGAAAGATGCAGTCTTTCTCAGAGTTGAGCACCAGAAAAGGTTATCCAATGACAAGTGGTCAGTCCCTAAAATATACAGATGGTCAATATTAAATGTGATTATATTGTTGAATGTATATACTTATCCTTATGCACTTACACATGTAGCAATAATTATTAAAGGACAACAGACATTGCATATCAAAGGAAGCTTGGTGCATGGCACGTACAGGTAGAAGGAAAGGGCAGGAAGAAGTGGTATAATTATATTATATTTAAATAACATTTTAAAAATAACACTGACATTCTTTAGATAGTTCAATTAAAAGTAAAGAACAAAAAGGAATAGAGGGGTTCAATAACTCTGTAAAGGTCTATGGTAATCTTAAGAAAATATATAAAGAGAAATTAGAAGAGCATCTGAGCAATGGGAGAAGACTCATCCTTCAGAAAGGGTGTATAGAAAAAGACTAACACAGCATAGATCACAATCTTTAGAATATCTTGGTAGGAAATTTCCAAAAATTAGAGGAGATTAACATCTAGGTATAAGATGTGTACAGATATGGAAATACACAGACCAGAACAGGATCTGCCATAATAATATACTCAAAATATTATCATAAGAATATCATAAACAAAATCAGAAAATAAAGGAAACTAAAGGTTGTAAGAGAGGAAGGTAAAAGTATTCTTAAAGGCAGGGCTTTCAGAATTACACCAGGGTTTTTATGCAAACATTTAATACCAGAGAGATCAAGAATGATGTAATCCAGATTCTGAACGACAGTTCTCAACCCAGAATAATATTTCTAGCACATGTTTCATTAATATTAAGGAAACATATATATGAAACTTTGCCAAAAGATCTGAACCTCCTAAATGGAAACTTGTAGTAAGAGGTGCAAGCAGGCTGTGTTCCACTGCCCAGCTCCTGGAGCAGGTGGCTGCATTCCTGGTGCCCAGCTCCCAGCCACAGGCTAGCTTACACCCAAAATAATCACATGGAAATGTATTAATTAAATTACTTCCTGGCCCATTAGTTTTAGCCTCTTCTTGGCTAAATCTCACATATTATTTTATTTTATTTTATTATTTTTATTGTTAAAAGAAAAATTTACATTTACTCCCCTTGTTCCCGGCCCTCCCACTCCCCCACTACCCCACTGCCCTCCCCCTGCT
>JAQHUG010000616.1:232382-258710 GCA_028555095.1 Dicrostonyx torquatus
ATAGATATTAAGAATTGTAGATCAATAGTCATCTATGTTTGTCATATTTATAGCTAGACTAATCCGGTTCTTTAGATACATAGAGATTATATTCTGTATAAATAGTCTTCAACCTCTTCAAAGAGCTGTAGAAAATGGCATTTAATCACATATTATTTTAACCCATATCTAGTAATCTGTGTATCACCACAGGGTGATGGTTTACCAGGAAAGATCCTAATCTATATCCATCTCAGGTCGGAGAAACATGGTGTCTGCCACACTTCTTTTCTCTCCAGAACTCTGTTCTGTCTACTTCACCCACCTACGGGCTGCTCTATCAAAAAGCCAAGGCAGTCTCTTTATTCAACCAATGAAAGCAACAGAAATACAGAAGGACCCTCCTACACCAGAAACCTACAGCAATGAATGCAGTGTGGGTTTGACATACACAGATCAACATCAAGATCCAAAATACGTTGATATCCAGATGTACCCAGAATAATACGTGGGTAAGGAAAAAAGCAAATTTTTTTTACACATGAAAGAGAACTTTTAAAAAAGTGTTCTGGAAGCTATGAATCATAAAGTGTTTTCTGAAATTTTTGTGTGTTCTTCACAAAGGTAAATATGAAATGAGTTCAAATCAGAAATTCCATGCCAGGGATATGTCCAAAGGAAATAAAAAACTGAAATCAAAAGAAACACATGCACACATGTGTCTAAATAAATAGCTCAGAAGAGTCAAAGATAGAAATAATGCAAAGACATGAAATGATGAATGACTGTATTGTTGTTCTCATGCTTGTAAATGAACGTTGCAGTAACAGGTGACCGTAGTACAGAAACAAGCTAAAATTTTAGGAGCATCTAAGATTTTATGCATGTGCAGGAAGAGAGGAAGTAAACCCTCTCTACTGAGAACTGGTTTAGATGTCAGTATACTCTGGCAGAGAAATACGGAAAAGTCCATAAAGAGGAAAATGACACTAACAGTTACTAATAATGCCATGGAGTTTGGAGAGTAATTGTTAAAATCTTGGGGTATTTTGTAGAGTGATGCAACATTTTGAAACTAGAAGGAGGTATGTGCCTCAAATTGGTGACTGGCAACATGTTTTGATATTATCTCTGTTTTGTAAATTGCTCAGCCCTCTTAAATAATGACATTTTAAGTGCAGTCTCTGTGTGAATTTCCACGGGCCTCTTTACAAATATTGACAATATATCTTAAATTAATATGGAAATTTAAAGGATTCAGAATGGTAAAGCTGTCTAGCAGAAGCAAGTAGCAAAGTTGAGAGACTCACAATTCTGGATTTTAAATACTGATAAAATATTTTAATAAGTAAGACCTCACACACTGAACCACTAATAAAATATAGAAACCAAGATAATGGTAGCACAACTCACTCCCATCACACCAGAATATTTATCATTAGTTTCTTTTTTAAACAATAGTGCAAAATAAATTGTGGAGAAACTCTTTCTGAAATCATACAATGCCAAAGTTAATCCTGACAGCAAACCCAATCTCTAACTGCACTGGTATTAATTCATTAACTCATGAGAAATTATATTCAAAGCTTTACTCTTTCATCCACCTACTCTTTCCCATGGTACACATCATTCATCCTTCAGAAGTCATATGTGGTGTCTATCAGTGCAAATATGTACAGATCTCTTTTAATCTATATGATATGCAAGTGAGCAAAACAGTTATTGATGATATTCATGCTCAAGTTAGACCGAAAATTTATGATTTATTACTATATTGGAATTTGTTTCCTTTTTATTTTTGCCTTTTGTGTTGTCTTTCTACTATGCTAGATTTTTTTGAGTTTTTCTTTTGGTTTTAATTAAAAGAATAGGGTCAATGTGCTCTTATTAACAAATTCAACCATATTTCCAGGCTTACAGTCACATAAAAAATACTAAATTGCTTATCAAATGATACTGACATGGTTTTAAACATCACTTCAATGAAGGATAAAATACTTGAACAATTCAGTAATTAAATAAATGAATATTAACACTTTACCTGCATTTCTTTAATTAGGAAATAATCAATAAAGTCCCGAGGGTTGGCAACATCCAATGATTCCTCATGTTCTTTTATTTTTTTCAAAAGGTAATTATGAATATAAGTAAAATTTTTATAAAATGTGTTATGATTTCCTGGGCAATAATCGATCAGAACAGGGAAAATATTGCAAACCTGAAAGGAAATGCAAGAATTTACTAAAATAGACACTGTATTGACCTAAGAAAGATATATTCATAATGTGTCACATGACTAATTTGAATTGCTAGATAGAGACATGATTCATATTCATCATAAGAAGGTGCATTATTTACATTCCTTATTCTATTAGAGAGATTTGAATAAGAAATTTCTCCCCAAATAATAAATGATCTTAGTAAAATTTTCATATTTGCCTATCTTTTAGCATAAATCATGTTCATATAAATTCATTGAAGGTAAAAATAAATTTTATCCTACACTTTGAAATACATGTTATTTCAATACTCACACACTTTCAATGTGGCAATAGAAGTTAAAATTTTCGGGTGACATTTACAGAAAAAGCTAGTGCCCCAGGTTCAATATGTATCAACTATCTTCTGAAATGCAATGACTATTTAGTGGTGGGTGTGACTCCAAGAAGAAGTGGTTGGGTGGTGAAATCAATTGCACCACATAGGCCTTAGAGTTTTCTCTTTGATCACACAATCATTTTGTATGCAGAGAGCAAGAAATACCAGGTTATACTAGTACAATTCTTTGAGGATATTTATGGTCCACATAGCATTAAAACGTATCTTTGCATTTTTAACTGACACCCTATAAACTAGAATCCCAAATGACCCATTAAATGACTGAAATACTCAGTGTTTACGCTCAGCTTTCTTTGCCTTTAGTATTCTTCCTCCTTTGAGAGAATATTCTGTCTATGCTACTATAAAGCTCCCTAGTAATATGCTCAGAATACATTTTAATGAAAAGTAGATACAGTATTTGATTAGTAAAATGTCCTGTGAATGACTAATCACTCTTATACAAATGAATGCAGTATTTTAACAAATAATTCTGTAGTAATCAACAACAAGATTCATGGATAAGAAATGATCAGGCTTGAGTCAGTTGGCATCTGCCTCTAAGTTTTGATATTTGTATAGTTATGGGTTTAGTCCTCCCTTCCAAGAATTATTTCTACAATACATTAGCCCTTGTCAGCTGGTCACCTCCTTCCTTCATGATCCATATTGAATTTGAGCTGTAAGGAAGAAAGAACATAAGTATGTTGACAGAAGGAAATTATATTGGCTTTACCTGCACCCAGAGAGTGCTCAGAATCTTAGAGTTTGCGTTCAGTTTTTCCATCAAGCTAACAAAATCCTGATCTTTATATTCAAAACGATTTTGGAAAATAATGGAACAGATGACATTGCAGGGAACACAGGCCAAGATGAAGGTGGGATCATAGGGTGAGCCTGAAGAGTTGGAAACAAATGCCAAATGCTACTAAAATATACAAAAAAGAAAATTTGCTTTTGTTAACTACTTAAAGTAATTTAAACATTTTAAATGGTATTATAATTTTGAATATACTTAACCTCTATATATTTACCTGGTGAAGAATACACAATCATATTGAACTTATATCTGTTAATCTTCACAAATAAGGATAGTTTACATCTATTTTACTGACTTCATTAACTTCAAGTATATGCTATTATCTTTAAAAAAGATTTTTATTTACTTATCTAATTTTGACTATGGTTTTATCTTTAAATAAGGTAATTAGAGGTCATGGAGTACACAGTACTCAGTAACAATTATTTTGATAAGGTTGTAACCCAAACTTGAAGTACAGGCTATTATATATAAATATAAAAGGCATTAAATGTAAGTTATTCTATGGAGTAAAGGAGGAGCATATCATACACAACATACAATATGTCTAAACATATTGAAATTCTATTATGAGGTTAAAGCATGAAAAACTCTCCTCACTTCTGCTAGAGAGTAAATGAACTTTTTGTTTGATTTTCAAAGTATTATCAGAGTTTACATTTAATCACACGTCAAAGCTTTACTCTGAGGACAAAGCAACCACAGAACACATGAAAAACGCTAATTAATAGGTTCATAATTTCCTCAATCATCCAATGTGCAATGAACACAATTACAAACCTACTTTGGGTGGCCACATACCAACTGAAAAGTCACAACTCCCTGATTGAAAACTGTATTAAAATAAGCAAGTCATTTTCACTTCTTGTGAGGTTGTCATCCTGTCATTTGATTATCAGTGTCTTAGACTGACAGGAATTACCAGTTGCCCACCTGAAGTGAAACTGATAAAACATTTAGAGCACTCTATATCCTAATAGGTAACGTCACTAAAAAATTTTTGATTGTATTTGCAAGTTTTATAACAGAACAATCTACCAAGCTCAAAGATCTTACTGTAAATGGTGTGACATCCTAAAAATTAGCCAATTACTTCAGCACAGGGCATTCAGAGCCCAAAGTTTGAAGAATGACCAGTATCAATTACAAATTTTTGTAGCTGTATATATGTGGCCTTATGAATCCAACACTAGAGTTCTAAAACATTTATCAAATAAGCAAGCTTCCATTACTCAGTGATATGTAAGGACTCTCTAGCTATCTCATTGGGCTTAATCATAGATCACTCACAATAATAGCATTTTGATATGAATTGTAGCATGATATTAAACCATTTCAGCTCTTGCACATACATGGTGCACTTCTGGCTGTTAATAGAAAAAGTTTTCCAGTGTAGAAGGTCCTTTATTTCTGTTGCTTTCATTGGTTAAATAAAGACTCTGCCTGGCTTGTAAGATAGGTCAGCCCTTAGGTGGGTGGAGTAGACAGAATGGAAGTTCTGGGAAGAGAGGAAGCGGGACCGTCGCCATGATGCTCCTGCCGCAAATGGATGCAGGTTAGACTTTTCTGGTAAGTCACCACCTCGTGGTGACACACAGATTATTAGGAATGGGTTAGTTTATGATGTGAGGGCTAGCCAAGAAGAGGCTGGTGATGATTGGCCAGGCAGAGTTTAAATGAATATAATTGTCGTGTGGTTATTTTGGACATAAGCAAGCAACCAGTGGCTGAGTGGGCCAGCAGCTGGGGGCTGGATGCTGGATGCCAGGAATACAACCAGTACACCTCCCCCCCTTTATACAACATTTTGGCTGCCCAACGTGGTTGGCTGACTCCACGTAAAACCTGAGGGGGCTTAAAAAGGAAATCTAGATACAGATATAAAGTTTAGCACAGCTGGTGACTTGCCATAGCTCCTTTAAGAGAGATTTCCTGACTCAGCAAAAGCTGCGGTGGTTTTGGAATCGGGCTTTCTGGCTGTGCCGCCAGCTCAAACTCCGGCTATAAAGCGTTTCAATGGCTTTTGTGAGTCTGGATGCTTCTGTGCCTGCTTGAGGTCAGGAGTAAGCAGCTGAGACCGGGACTCAGCTCTTCCTGCCTGGGTAGGCGGTGGGATCAGGTCTACTAGAAAGTGGCAGTTTTGACATACCAGTTTAAAGTCTGTGCTGCCAGCGTGGCCTCTGGCTCAGGTGGGAGACAGACTGTTTCTGTGGTGCTTTCTGAGTGGAATGTTGTGGCTTGCTTGCTTGATGGCAGTGTGGGCTCACTGTGTGCCTGGAGCTGCATGGCTCAGGGGCATGTCTGGCTCAGGAGGAGCAGCTCAGCTGGGCTCTGCAGTGCTGGAATGTGCTGATCTTAGGCGGGAACTGCCTTAATTATCATAACAAAAGCGCACTTAAGGTTTACACTGGGCAGTAAACAGGCTGTACCATACTTCTTCTAATACCACAACTTGAGTTTTTAAGATGTACTTAACATTTTGAAAAATGCTCCTGGATATTAAAAAAATTACAGATTTAGATATAAAAGACCTATAAACAGGACAAAGTGTTGGATGCATGTACGTAGGCTTGAGAGAAAAAATAGAGAATTTGTAATAAAATAAACAATGCCTTTAAAAAAAGGGTAAAGTCTTTAAATATACAAAGTACAGATAGTTATGGAAGCCATGTAAAGATGAAAAATCCATGGAATGTCTGGATTATGTATTTTATTGTGTTTTCTTTAAATTTCTTGACTGTGAAGGAGCTAAGTTCAGAAAGACATCTCATTATATGGACTGCCAAGCTAAACCACCATATATGTTTTAAAGGTATTATGACTTCCAAATATGGGTCTAAGGATATGATGCTTTCGGGGAGCAGTTCTTCTTTCGTTTTAACAGAGGATAAGAACCCGTGGATTTCTTCTATACCAATCTGTTATGATTGACTACGCCCTCCTGAAACGTTGCTATGAACAACTTCAGAAAATTACTTCACTCAACTGCTGACTGAGATGTACCTGCCACACAGGTTATACCATAAAAGACCTACTTAACATATTCCCCCTACAGCAGGAAGAAGTTTGGAGAGAGGTAACTTCATCCATATTCCCAAATATTGTTTATAAATGCTTTTTTAACATTTAAAGGGGGAGAGGATATAGATATAATTAATTTGCATTGGTATGAATCTTTCTTGTTGATAAGTTCAATTTTGTTATATGTATATGTATATCTGATCTTGATTAAGGTATTGTGATTGTGTAGTTCATTTAAAATGTAATGTATAATTAGGAAATATAGATTGTTAATGGATAATCATCAATAATAGTCAAGTTTGTAGTTATGTTAGTTAGATTTTCTAGATATGCATAGATATATTTCAGTTAGATAGACATTCTTCATATCTTTCAAAAATGACAGAACATGGCATTTAATGTTTTAATAACTTAGGGATTTTCATGACAATGAGACACATCTGCTCCTGGCAGCACCAAGCTACTTCAAGAGGAAGATGGGCATCAAAGAGGCTCCTTATGGAGTTTGCTAGCTATTTGGGCAAGAAACTGCTCTTGCCTGGACTGCTTAAATGGACACAAAGAACCCGCAGAAAGAGGACTGCTGAACTTGCCTAAAAGGTGAGATGATCCTTCAGGGTTCCTGATTCGTAAAAGAGTCTGCGAGACATTCTGCAGGACACAAAAGAAAGTGACTGAACTGTCTTTGAATTTTCCTGCTTCATGGAAATGTGTGCTGGATACTATGGGACTATAGGCTGAAGATGGTGCCCCAATGATATAGAGGAACTTTGGGTGACTGTACAGGCAGCAAGATGTCTCTGTCATTTCTAGAGTTTTGGAAGTTGCTTATTTCTGATTTACTTAGGTAATATTATATCTTTCTGGAGTCTTTGATTGAGTTGAAGAATGGATAGTTATAGTTATAGTATTCCTTAGTTAAGATAAATGATAAAATAGATAAAAATATGGTAACTATAATTCTTGCTTGATAACTTGTTATATGTAATTTTACTATGTTAAAATGAAAGACTTTCTTTTTTGTTTAAACAGAAAAAAGGGAAATGTAGGTCCTTTATTTCTGTTGCTTTCATTGGTTAAATAAAGACTCTGCCTGGCTTGTAAGATAGGTCAGCCCTTAGGTGGGTGGATTAGAAAGAACAGAAGTTCTGGGAAGAAAGGAAGTGGGACAGTCACCATGACGCTCCTGCCACAGATGGATGCAGGTTAGACTTTTCTGGTAAGTCATCACCAGATTATTAGGAATGGGTTAGTTTATGATGTGAGGGTTAGCCAAGAAGAGGCTGGTGATGATGGGCCAAACAGAGTTTAAATGAATATAATTGTCATGTGGATATTTCGGGCATAAGCAAGCAACCAGCGGCTGAGCATGCCGGCGGCTGGGGGCTGGGAGCTGGTTGCTGGGAATACAACCCATACACCTCTCCCCCTTTATATAACATTCCAGCAGTACATTCCTAAGTTAAGTTGCATCCATACACTTATATGTCAACAATATCAATGTCTTCAACTCATTCTTGGCAGATATTAGCATTTTAAGGTTTGGTACACTGTTTTTGAATATACCACTTAAATACTTTCACCTTCAACTATTCTTTTATCATGAGAAGATACTTCCTTCACTTACTTATACATTTTATAAATAATCCTATTTGGACACAAATCATTTTGACAAGTCCTTTTGAGACATACTTTTAGAGAGTATTTTCATCCATCTGGGGAAGATGTGTATCCCTTTAAGGTCTGTATCACACATCTCCTTTAAGGTATGTCAAATCCTTGCCTTCTTTATTTTTCTTTCACCATTCTAACTTGAGCTTTTGATAATGAATATCCAGATTTTGATGTATATGAAACAATCCTTGATACCCACAGACATTATAAAAATCACCTATTGTTCCTTTTCTTAGACATGCAGATCTGTATCAGGATTCTCACACTCAGAACAGAGAAAAAAACCTTTTTAAATACGTCAAAGAGTCATTGAAGCTTATTTGTTTCATGGGATCCACTGAAAATATAGTATTCATTCTTGACATCAAAATGGGTCTGTGCTCCAAGTTCACAACCAAAATATTTAGGTAGAACTACTGGAGGCCTTTGAAATGTCATCCATGTTGATTATAACTCTTTTGATTCCAGTCTTATGCCTCCAACCTTGGCAATCAAATGGGCCAAGTTATTATAATAGAAGAGTTTGACACAATGTTATTGACAGGTACTTTGGCATTATCAGTTTCTTTAACAATCAGGTGAATGGATATTTCATTGTAATTTTTTTTGGTCTGGAAAATAAGGACTGACATACTATACTGAAAAAGTTCTTGCTTTCTTATATGAAAATATTTTTACCACTAAAATTGTAATCATTTTGCTTCTGTGAAATGTTTTTTGAGAATAGGTACTAGTGACTACTCAACATCTCCTTTCTCAAATAAAGATATAAGCCCTTGGGGATCAACAGTGATAGGGAAGAAGAGTCCCTGAAATCTGTCTGGATTGGCAGGGCTTCTGTCCTTGTGTGTGCAGGGGTGAGAAGTCTATGGGCCAATCTCAGCAATGCTCCAATCTGAGTCAGTAATGCCTAATCCTGGAAAACTGGAGAGGTCAATTCTGTGAGTCATGGGTGAATCTGAGTTCCAGGCAAGCCTTGTCTACAGATCTACTTAGAGGCAAGCCATTCAGTTCTACACAGAGAAATACTATTTCAATAAACAAACTAGAAAAACAAAACAAAGCCAAACATAATAATCTATTGTGCTAGTAATGTAGAACAGAAGGAATCATGTAGAACATGCAAGAATTAGGAGGGAAAATTTTGAAAAACAGGGTACATCAGTGTTCTATGTGAAGAAAGTATAAGAGCAACAACTTTAGCTATGACAAGAACTGTCCACATAAGTAAATTACATGAGAGCCTGTACTGGCAAAGTCCATTATAGGTATAGCAGAAAGCATGAGGAAACTATTGAAGACTTTCCTTTTCACATATTCATGTTTAAAACAATGAGTTTTGCTGTTTACAAAAGAAATATTTCATGTTAATACCTGTAGTGAAAGTATGATAAAAGCAAACCTGAATGGTAAGTGGAAATAATGGAAGAAAATGGAGGAGAAGAAAATATCAGTGTGACTTAAAACAAAGTTCATGATCTGACATTAAAAACCTGTCTCCATGGTCTCATTCCAGCATCCAGTGGATTTTCAACAATATTTTTTCAGGAAATATTATATATAATAAAAATTATTATTTATTATGGGCAAACTTCATATTCAATACTTTTGAGCAAACTGACAGCTGTGGATATCTTCATTGCTACTTTACAGTAAGTATCAAAACAGTATACCACAGAAATGATTAAAATGTATATATTACGTAGATCATGTGATTGATTTCACAAGTATAGAAAATGAGTAATGAGGTTCTGTGTTGATTAGTTTTAGTCAAGTTGACACATACTACAGATAGCACAAAAGAAGGAAACTCGGATGAGTAAATGCTCCATCAACCTAAGCTGATTCCATATCCCATCATGCTCTTCCTTCACTGCTAATGATGTAGGAGGACTCAACATTCTGTGGGTGATATCACACACTTGGCTGGATTATTTTATGACAACACAGAAAAGAATAACAAGATAGGAGAAAATCCTTTCATTGATGAATTTGCTCTGACAAAGAGACCAATATTCATTGTATTGAAGTTTACCCTAATTTATGTAGACTCAGATAAGGGCCACTTGATTTAACAAAGTTGGGCTGTTGAGCATAAGAAATTCCTTGAACTTACTGATATTTTACTAGACAATTAACATGATATATTACTCTAAGAAACACCAAATGTTTAAGCAAAGCATATGGAAGATAAGACTTTGAGATTGTTATTGTATGTGTGCATGCCACTCATATTTAAAATCTGATAACCTGTCTTTTATTATACTTGGAACTAATTCTAAAACAAATCACTAAGGAACGCACAAAGATAATAAGATTCTTCCTTTACAAGCAACAGGCATGTAGCATCCAGAATGTTAGCAAAGTAGCAGCCATCACTTTTCTAACTCTAAAGGGTAAAATGACATGCAAGACTAAAGACACACAGGGAAATTCTAGAGAGCAAACAAAACCATAATTTTTAGTAAAATTAATCATTTTAGTAATTTCATGTGTACATTTATTTTGAATATTTGTGTTGAAGCATGTTTTATTAACATCATAAATCAAAACACTAAGTGGTGTGCAAGGAGAAAAATAATAACATTTTGAAACCATGCAAAAAGCAGAGATGCACTAATCAAAAAGAATTCTACTACACTCATATGAGAAATAAAATTATTACATTACACCACAGTTACCAAGATCTACAAACATAATACAAGAAGGACCCTTAGACGCTTTAGAGAAACAGTCTAGACCATTGTTGTTCAAGAAAGAAATGAAAAGAGAAGGAAAGAAAGGTGAAGAAAAGAAAGCTAAAGCAACCTTTTTAAGGTTCTTATATTTTGTAGTAACTATTACTATTGGAAATTGTCATCTGGTGAGATGATATGCAAAGAAAAACAATATTTTTGATTAGCAGAATGTGTGGCTCCATTGCTCAGTGGAAAATTAACGTGAGACCTTAAGCCATGATATCTCTTTAGAAAACAATGCTTTGAATAGAATGGGAACAAATTGACTAATGCTGACATAGAACAATATGTAAAAGTCAGATTATAAATCTGCACTTACCATTGGTTTTCTTCAGTTCCTCTACAAGGAACTGTGCTTCCGCTTGAATATGATTCTCAATACTCCTTTGCCCATAACCCAGTTTCCTCAGGGTCATGAGTGAGAAGTGCCTTGTGTTTTTCCATGTATCTCCATTGCTAAAAGCAACACCTAAAGAAATTGGAAGACTAGGGAGTATGTCTGAGATAAAGGAGCAGACTGGTCGCAGATAGAGTCCCAAACTTATTTCTGAAGAGCACACATGACCTCTGCTTTCCTCCCTCCATCTCACTATGATTACTGCCCAGTATACACAGAAGCACATGCATACTCACCACGGCCTTTTAAAACCATATCAAAAATTGGGACTCTTCCTCTTCCACTAAACTCCTCCCCATGACCTATGAAAGCTTCTTTTATTGCCTCATATCCATACAAAACCACAGTGGGTTTCATGCCCAAATACAGAGTGAACACAGGGCCATAGACTTTAGAGAACTGGAATGATAATAGAAAACACAAATATTCTAAATATGTCACTGTAGTTTACCTATTCACACTGGCAATAGAACTGTGTTATAATGTTTTTATGCAGAAAAATCAAGTTTGAAGTTTGTATACACCTTTCAATATGATGATTGTTACATATAGATGACCTTCTGGGTGCCAGGCAGTATTCCAGGCTGTTTATAGTCTAAAGAGAAGGAATCACCTTTCTATGATATTCAACAGGTCACTTTGCCATAGTTCACAAAGTTCCTGAAGTAAAAATTCCACACTCATTTCCTGGGTTCTAATGCACAGTGTGGAGCCTTCAAATCCACACTATGATTATCCATTTTTGGATAATGCCCATCATTCTCACACTAACTGCATACCAAAATAAACATCAATAATCACATGACTGCTGTGGACACAGCTGCAAAATACTTCCTGTAGAAAATTAGAGAACCTGTGTTGAAGGATAAACATCTAAACTCTTGGGTCACAACAGTGTTCAAATTCCATCGTCATCTATCGTTACAAAAATACAGAGTAGGTAACAAAGAAGCTGCACCACAATATACAGCACCTGTAGAAGAAATAGTCTCATCATGCAGTATTTTCATCCCAGGTATAGGCTTTGTATGGAATCAAAGGAGATTTGGAAACCACAGTATAAGCTAAGCCACACTGTTATGGTTTTCATTCCCTGTGTGATGCCATGTCCATTGTTTTACTTTAAATCAGGATTCAACTAATTCTCCAGAGTAAGTCATGAATAAATAATCCAAGAAATATGTATGTCTACAACTATGATTCATTTAAAGAAATATTCATTGTAATGGTAATTCCAATTTGTCTTAATAATAAACATCCGGAGTCTGATATTAGGGGGTGAAAGTTGAGAGATCAGAGAAGCAGTGCAGCCAGTCACTAGAGAGACTTTTACCTCTACGGAATCCTTAGACCTACAGGGGTGACCCTGACATTATGAATCCTCAAACTGCATCTTCAGACTGAATCATCAGACTGAATGCTCAGACTGTATCTTCAGACGGCATGCTCAGAGCACATTTGAGTTCTTGTCTCCTCCTGCCTTATGTCCTTTCTCTGTCCAACCACATCTCTTCCCTTCTTCACCTCCCTGGTACTGGAATTAAGGGTGTGAGCCACTATCACCTGGCTCCATTTCTTTTTGATACTGGATCAGTATATTGTAGCTTAGAGTGGCTTTGAACTCACAGAGGTCTGTCTGCCATTGTCTTCCAAGTCCTGGAATTAAAGTTATGTGCCACCACTGCACATATCTTTAATTAGTTCTAATTTAATTAGCACATACCTGAAATTAGTTCTGCACTCTGAACTTCAGGCAAGATTTATTTGTTAGAATACAAACAAAATATCACTGTAATCCCTCACTTTTCACCATCAGTAAAATAATCGAAAATGTTTCTGAAAGGATTTGAAAAAGTAGAAAAAACTTTTAATTCTGTGCTTCTATTATAAAATGCAGTGTCCTAAATATTCTGTAACCTGAAATCTTGCTTATTACTAATTTCAACATCAGTAATACAGGCAAATGTTGGAAAAGAGAAAAACTTTACTGTTTTACACTTTACACCAATTTAAAAAAATATTTTCTCTACTAGAGTACTAGAGTTTCTTTGAAATCAGCATCACTTATATCTCTTTTTATAAAGTGCCAGACAAGAACAAAGTATACTTACATTGGTAAAGGATTGATGAATATTTTTTACATCTATCTGGTGGATATTGCCTATAATTGGCAGAGGAGTAGGTCCAGGAGGCAGCTTCCCTCTCTCAGAACTCTGTTTCATGTGTAAGAGGAGAAGCAGGCATGTCAGAATGAGCACCGAGACCATGACTAGATCCATGGTTATCCTTCCCACTGGCACAAGTGTGATCGTGTAGTACAGAGGCTTTATAATGCAGCCATAGAACTGTCCTCTTGTACTTTGGAGCGTCATTGAGTAATCAACTAGGCACTGTTTAAGCTCTCTTCCAAGTAGACTTTGTCCCAGTGATAACAAAAAATGTTATGTACTCACTCATTAGTGGATTTTAGCCATAAACAAAGGACATTAAGCTCATACCACATGAACCTAGAGAAGCTAGAGAGCAAGGTGAACCCGAAGAAAAGCATATATAGATTCTCCTGGAAATTGGAAGCAAACAAGATTGCTGGGCAAAAGTTGAAAGCATGCGGGGAGGGGGAGGATAGGGTAGAGAGTAGGGGGTGTAGGGGAAGGGGTGAGGGGGAAGGAGAAGAAAGAAGGGAAGGGCTGGGGAAACCTGGGGAGAGAGGGAGGGTGGAGATGGAGGAAGGGTGGTTATTGGAGAAGGAGATAAGTTATTTACCTTAAGGGATTCATTTTAGGCTTGGCAAGATACTTGGCTCTAGAGGGGATCCCAGGGGTCTACAGGGATGTCCTCAGCTAGGTATTTGGGCAGCAGAGGAGAGGGTGCCTGAACTAGCTTTGTCCCATAGTCATATTGATGAATATCTTGATCACCATAGAAATCTCGTCCAATGGATGGAGATAGAGGCAGAGACCCATATTCACATCAGAGTGAAGGACTGAGCTCCCAAGGTGCAGTCGAAGAGCAGAAGGTGGGAGAAGATGAGCAAGGAAGTCAGGACTGTGAGGGGCTGGTCCACCCACTGATACAGTGTGCCTGATCTAATGGGAGCTCACCAAATCCTGCTAGACTGAGACTGATGGAGCATATGACCAAATCGGATTCTCTGAATGTGGCTGCCAATGGGGGCAGACTGAGTAGCCATCTATAATGACACTGTGACCTATCTTCTCTGCATGATTAGGCTTTTTGGGAACCTAGTCTATTTAGACGAACACCTTCTTGGGCCAGGATGGAGTGGGGAGGGCCTTGGACTTTCCAAAGGGCAGGCTATCCTGCCCTCTCTTAAGGAAATAGGGGAGGGAGGAGGGGTAGTGGGAGAGGAGGGGGGTAGTGAGAGAGCAGGGGGGGACTGGGATAAGGGGAGAAAGTGTAAATTTTTGAATGAAAAAATAAAAGGAAAAAAAAGAAACACTATTTTAAGCTTAGAAATGTGAATACAATTCTAATTATGTATATGGTAGTAGGGTCATGGGTTGCTCTTTTAGCTTTGGACTTTCAGACCTGTATAAACTGAATTACAGATTCTATGGGCTTTAATTATGAATTATTGTCTAAGAGCAAACCCTGCACTGGATGGGTTCACCAACCTTTGGTTACTAGACTTTTTGATGTAAGATTCAAATTATGTTTATTATGAGGAATGTTTCATAGCATTTAATTAACTTAATTGAATGAAAATTTATACACAGCAAAAAAAAAAGTAACGACATCTTCAATTTTGCAGGCAAATGGATGGAGCTAGAAAACATCATTTTGCATGAGGTAACCCAGACCCAGAAAGGCAATTATCACATGTAATCATTCATAAGTGGTTTTTTAACATAAAGCAAAGAAAACCAGTCTACAAATCACCATCCCAGAGAAACTAGACAACAATGAGGACCCTAAGAGAGACATAAGTATCTAATCTTCATGGGAAGTAGAAAAAGACAAGATCACCTGAGTAAACTGGGAGCATGGGAAATTGGGGGAGGGTTTAAGGGGAGGGGAGAGTCAGGGAGGGAAGCAGAGAAAAATGTAGAGCTCAATAAAACTAACATAATTTAAAAAGAGAAAGGGATTTGTAGGAAAGATAGATGAGTTTCAGTCCATGTAGTCAAACAGTGGTTGATTGTGAAAGGATAGTCCAAGAATGTAGAGATTATTATATCAGAATGCTGTTTGAATCCTCTGTCTTCAGAAAATGCTGAATCTTGAAGAAGTAGGTTCTAATGACATTAAAGGAATTGACTCTCTGTCAAAGTTAGGCACAGAATATAAGTTTTCTTCTTCCATGTCAGAATATAGATTTGTAGAAGAATTTGAGGTGCAGATAAAAGTGTGTGACTTCTTACTTCAAGATATGGGTAAGAAATAGATCTTCCTACTACAAATTAAACAAAATTTTCTCACTTGTGTGACCTTCACTTTTGAATTTAAGTAAATTCTAGATTTAGTCAAATTGACGAACAAGATTAGCCATCAAAAGTCCACCTCTTATCAAATTTACACTCAATTGTAACTCTTTATATCATGAATAATTTACAAATTAAAGCAACTTCCAAATCATAAAACTGCCTAAATATAATATGACATCACATATATCACATATGTATTATCTTCAAGTGGGTCATAATTATATTTAACATAACACGACTGTTCCATGTACAACTGAAAATATATTATAAATTTAGAAAAGGTGGCAATGCCCCTTGAGAGACATTTATGTAGTCTCAAACTGAAATATGACAACCATGGACATTCTCTTATTTTATTTAAATAACATTTTTCACCTATTTTACATACCAAACACAGTTTTCCCTTCCCTCCTCTTCTCCCAGTCTCACCCTGCTTTCCATCTACTTGATTCCCTTCCACTCCTCCCCTTTGTTCATTTAGAAAGGGGCAGAACCCCACAGGCTTGATAAAAGCATCTCACATCAGGATGAGGCAGGACCTAGCTCCTACACTTGCATCAAGGTTAGGCTATGTAATCCTGCATGGGGCCCATGCTTCCAAAAGCCAGCTGAGCAACAGGGACAGAACCTGATCTCCCTGCTAGGAGTCTTACATCTAGATCAAACTACCAAACTGTTAGACAGATGCAGAGGGTCTAGATCCATGCTGTAGAGGCTCCCTAACAATTGATCCACAGTCCACCAGCTCCCACAGTCTTAGTTCTCTCTGTGAGTTCCCCTACCATGACTGCCTTGGGCTCTTACAATCCCTCCTCCCTTTCTTGAGGAAGATCCCCAGAGCTCAACTCAATGCGTAGGTGTGGAATTTTTGCATCTGCTTCCATAAGTTTCTGAATAGAGTATCTACACTAATTGATGACAATTAGTATAGTCGCCAATCTGATTACAGTAGATGGTGAGTTCAGGTACATATTCCACTCATCCTAGGAGTCTTAGTTTGGTTTATCCTTGTGGATTCCTGGGGGTTATTCTGGTACCAGGTTTCTCCCTAACCACAAAATGCTCCCCCATCAAGATTTTTCTTTAGTTAATTAATGTTATGTAATATGATGAATAAATTGAAAGAAAACACAAATATATGAATTAACATATTCTTAGCAAAAATACTCATGTCAACTCTAATCCTCACTTCTATAACTGTTCATGTGTCCTTAGCTGATATTTATAACTACATTCCTTTCCTATACATTTTGGTTTGCTCCAGACTTAGCAAGCACCACAGATAGCCTTAACTCTTAGCCGGGCCAAGAGACCTATACCTTCATTCCTCACTGGTCTATGTCATCCTGCCAGATTTAGTCTGTTGTAGTTTTCTATTCATCTTAATCAGAGGACTTTCTATCAGCAAGAGATGTTCGAATTGATTTCCTTTACTCCAGAAATATTTTTTGTCTCCATTGAGGTGCAGCAATTGTAATCTATATCAATCACACCTCTTAACACTGTTATTTACTTCTAAGCCTTTTAGTTCACCTAAGACCTAAACGTGACCAGAGCAAAGACTGAACTTACAGTTCAAAGAAGTGTTTATTATGGCTTCTGACAGGATTGTTTCCACAAATGTATGTAAAACTTCTAGTCCAGAAGAACTTATTGTGAATGGAAAGGAAACATAAGTTTTTCTAGTATGTGAATTGAGGTGATAATGTGTGTAATTTTTTTTCAGACATTAACTCATGAACCAATGGATCTTGGCTATGAGAGAAACTATACCATGTATTAGTTTCTGATTCAAAGTATATACTGCCTTCTGAGAACCCTATCCAAGTCCTCCAGGCTGTTGATACCTAATTGGCATTGTAACTATGTTTTCTTAATGTTATTCTATTTTTTATTAGGCCAGATGCTTCAGGATGTATGGGCACGATCAGAAAGTACATGCCATGATATGGGGCTTGCAATCACACTTCTCTAGCTGCCACATGAGTTGATTAGTGAGAAGCAATACTCTACAGAATAATATGAAAGTGGATAAGCTATTCTCTAAGTACAAAGATGGTGGTTTTAGTGGAGGTATTATGTGCAGGAGAGGAACCTCCATAACATAACCAGAATATGTATCCACTTGTATATGGATAACACATTCTTTTCCACGAAGGAAGTGGTACAATGTTATAAATCTGCTACAAAGTCACTGGCTGGTCACCCCAGGCATGGTGCCATATCTGGAACACTGGTGTTTCTCTGCTGTGTGAAAATCTGGCACTCAGCAATAGGTGTTGACAGGTCAACTTCTGTGAGTGGATGTTGATTTTGTCTATGCCACTTACAGATACCATCTCAACAGCCATTGTTACTTTGTTTATGAGTTCACTTGTCAGTGAAAGAAAAGTTTGAGGGAAAAAGCTACCATCCACAGACTGTGTCCTTTAATCTACTAGGTTATTAAGTGTTTTCTCAGTTAAAGTCCCAAGCTAATGAGCATTTACATGGAGCACAATTATTTTCATATACTTCACCAATTTGGAGACAGATATCCACAGAAATCGTTCTCACCAATTTTCTAATCATGCTCTGCTCAAGACCCTGACCACCCAACAAATCAAGTGAACAATCACACATCTGGCCATTTCTCCTTCCAAACAAAATGTATAAGCATATGTACAGTCCAATATTCTTGAAATTGTGAAGAATTTTCATTGCCAATATCTTTTAGGGTTGTCCAGGAAAAGGTTATAATACAGTACCTGCCCAAATCCGGGTTGTGACTGCATAATGTGCAGGACCTTTAGTAAATCTGGCCATAATCTTTTCTTCCTCAGTCAATTAATCTTAGGGAAACCGCCATGAGGCTATGCACTCATACCTGGCAGCAGATGCCATTGTAATGGGAGTAGAGACAATAGGCATTTGGACAACTTCTTCATGTAACTGGCTTGTTACTTCAGTGCCTGCTTGAACTATGTTATACATATATAAATTTCATTTGATATTATATGGTTGTTGTGCATAACCTACTTTCTTACAAGGTGATTCAAACAACACCTAGCTCATGATGGACATCTCAGGTTGCAGAGTAACTTGGTATCCCCTTGTCAAAAGTTGAGCTCTGTATAAAGCCCTATTGCAGACCAAGAGCTGCCTTTCAAAGAAACGATAGTTGTCTGCACATGATTGTAGAGACTTGCTCCCTAAACCCAAAGTCTTCTGTGATTCTCTTATAGGAGTCTTCCAAAGGCTGCAAAGAATATTTCTACCTTCTTCTGAGACTTCTAGTACCATCTATTCTTCTAGATCATATGGTCCAAGTGGTGGAGTGGTAAGTATAAGAACTTGCACGTGTTGAAAAGCATTCTCCTGTACCAGGCCACATATGAAGATAGTAGCTTTTGAAGACACTTGGTTGAGGAGCCAGAGTCACACAGGAAAATGAAGAATGTGCTGTCTCCAGAATCCAAAAAGACCCACTAAATGTTGCTTTTCTTTATTGTTGGTAAGAAGAGCCAGGCAGGTGCAATATATTATCCTTCACCTTGGAAGGAATATCTTTACATGATCCACACCACAGGATTCTTAAGAATTTCACTAAGGTAGAGAGCTTTTAATTTTTGGTTGTATTTATTTCCCATTCTCTGATGCAGATATGTGTTTGCAATGAGTTCAAAGTGGTTGCTTCTGCATGCTTACATGGTCCAATTATCATAATGTCATCATTATAGTATATCAAGGTATTATTTTGTGCAAGAGTTAGATTATCAAAGTCTGTTCTAACCAAGTTATGACACAAACCTGGAGGGTAACTGTATGCTTCAGGTAAAACTGTAAGTGTATACTGCTAGTATTGCTAGCTGAAAATAAATGATTTTCTGTTGGTCTCTATAGGCAGATGCAAAGAAAAGGCAATTTACTAGATCAACAGCCACAAACCATGTAGCAGAATATGTGTTAATCTGCTTGAGTAAGGACACAGCATCAATCATGGTCATTCCTGATTGGATTTTTGACAATCAATGGCCATTCTCAACCATACATGTGTTTTCTTCATTGTCTTGATAGTAGTAATATAGGGAGATGTGTTTAAAACCAGCACTCCTGCATCTTTCAAGTACTTGATGGTGGCACTAATTTTAAGCTATTCTAAAAATGTGATTCTGTTTTCAATTCACCATTTTCCTTGGAAGATGTATCACTAAAGACTTCCATTTAGCCTTTCTAATCACAACAGCCCTCACTCTTCCTGTCAGTGGATCTATGTGAGATTTCTGCCATCTTCTAAGTATATTGATCCCTTTTATTTATTCTGGAACTTGGCAAATAATTATTGGATGAGATTGGAACCTGCTGCACCTATTGGGATTCAGATTACAGTCATTTCTTCTCTTATTTTCTGTCCATTAGCTCATACATCAACTGGAGAGCCAGCATGTTTCATGAGATCTCCTAGAATCAGCATCAGTTCAGAACCAGTATCCAATACACCCCAGAATGTATGATTGCTTCCTTTCCTCAAATGTACAGTTACTTCTGTTAAAAGTCATAGTACTCTTTGGGGAAAGATTAGAACAAGGTAAATATTTAAACTTTTAAGAAATAAAAACTTTACAAAATGAAATATAAAGTGATAAAAGCAAAAATGATCATATCAAAATTATAAAAGGCATTCCAACATGGGAAAAATTGTACTTAGAACATAACAAAAATCAGAGACCAAACTGTTGTCACACTCTAGTGTACCATGAAAATACTAAGTGAAAAGTGATAATATATAGTTAGAGGACTGTTTCCAGATCCATTTAGGCCCTGTGCTTAGTTCTTCAGTCTCTGTGAGTTCAAATTCCACTTGCTTTGTTGATTCAGAGGGACTAACTCCTAATGTCCTCTATTTCTTCTTCCTCTTCCATTATATCCACCTTATCTTCTGAGGAGTTTCATGAACTCTGAGGGAGAAGTATTTGATAGAGTAGTCCCATTTGACACTCTCTCCAATTACTGTCTGGCTGTGTTTCCCTGAATCTATTGCCATCTCCCACTTGAGAAAAATTCTATGATGATGACTGAATAAAGGACTGATCTATGCATAGAGCAGAATATCAATAGGAGTCATTTTATTTATACTTCAATAAATGTTTTTTTTAGAGCAGAAGTATTTATTTTTACTCCAGGTCTTTAGGTTATTTATACATTCTCTGGTTTTGGTTACCCTCACAGTGTTGGATATTGGTTCCATCTCTTGGAATGTGCCTTACAATCTATCAGCACAAGTTTTGTGGTACCATCATTACCCTAGTATATTTTGTAGGAAGGACACAGTGTCGACCAAAGGTTTGTGGCTTTATTTGTGTTTGTTTTCCTTTTGCTGACCTACAAAGTACATTCCTACTCTAAAGACAATAGATCTGTGGTGAAGGATCCAAGTATGGGCCAGCCTACCTTCTGCGTGTTCATGAATTTCACAATGACCAGGCAGTTAGCAACCATGACCTTGGATGTAGCCCTAAATTGGTGAGGGATCCCAGAGAGTGAACAATTGGCTGAACCTTGAGTTTGTGGAGGTTGTGCAGAAAGTTCCATTGCTACAGGAAGTTATGCCTACATTTACTTCAAACTGTCACCTCGAATCAGCAACAAACATCACCTGGGAAAATGTCCTCATGTATTGTCACTAGAGGCAACCAGATTTTTGTCTCCATGGGCAAGTAGTCTGCTTTAAATCTGGTCTGAAGTATAAAGTTAGCTCTCTGTGTAAAGGTTGTCTTCTTGACTAAGAATCCTACATCAGAGTAATGGAAAATATCTTAGTATTATTTCTATTCTTCAAAATTATGCAGCTTAAGCATCTTCTTCCTGATATCCTGCAGCTATATTCAAACCCAATATATGTAAAACACACCACAAAAAGGCTGTGGAAAGAACCCCACAGCTGTTCTTATTGTGTGTAGACCTAAGAGATAAAAGAAGGAACATACTTGTGGCATATATACAGTCTCAAACTACTGCTAAGAGCAAGCATGGCCTCTGCTCACAATGTATATTTACCAGTACACACACACACACACACACACACACACACACACACACACTTACCAAGGTCTTTAGAAACATTGTCAAACCTGGGAGTCTTCTTCCAGCAAACTCTTCAGCATGGTAAACGAGAGCGTCTTTTATTACCTTAGAGCCATACAACAACACAGTGGGTTGCATGCCCCAATACAGAGTGACATAGGGTTATACACTTTAGAGAATTACAAAAAAAAGAAAGACAAAACTTGTAAAAAAAATCACTGTAGTTTCCAGAGATTCAAAATATTTAGATTGATAATAGTATTTATTATAATATTTTTATCTAGAGAGTTTAAACTTGAAGTATGTACTTACCTTTTGTTATGATGATTATCAAATATAGATAACCTACCCTGTGCCAGGCAACATTGCAGGCAGTTGACACAGTAAAGCCAAGGAATCACTGCACTAAGATATTCAACAGATCACTTTGTCATATTTTACAAAGAAATGGAAGTAAAAATTCTGCAATCATTTCCAAGGTTCTATTTCAAATCAGTAGACACTCCAAGTCCTTACTATGTTTATTGATTATTGGATGCTTGAGCATCATTATCATGCTAACTCCATACTGAAATAGACATTAGTAATCATGGGACTGCTGTAGATCTAGTTGTAAAACACTTTTACAACGAAGAGTAGAAATCTAAACTCTTAGATCTCCAAAGCGTTTTATTCTGTTGTTACAAAGGTAAAGATGGTGGGCATCCCAGAAGCTGCACCCCAAAATGCAGCATCTATAGAAATCATATTCTCATTATGTAGCATTCTTGGCTCAAGGCAGAGACTTTTTTTGGAATCAAGGGAGACTGGAAAACCATAGTATAAGCAAACACTTTCTTTTCCTCTGTGAGCCCATACCCATTGGTTTTATTTCAAATTAGGATCCAGTTAATTCTACAGAGTAAAGCAAAAATGACAACCTAAGAACAATACATGTCTAAAATTATGACTGGTTGAATAAAACATACCTCACTCTTTACCATCAGCTAATATATTAGAAAATGATTAGAAAATCAGGATTAGAAGAAGCAGACAACTCTTTCAATTTTGTGAGTACATTATGAAATGCAACAACCTAAATGTTCTTCAGCCTAAAACCTTGCTCTTTACTAATTCCCAGAGCAGTACTAGAGACAACTATGAAGAAGATGGGGCCCCACAAAAACTCTGCCTGGTTGATATGATGTACTCACACTAATAATAAGAGTGAGTAATAGAGTGAATATTTGTGAGTTATTATTTATAGATAATTACATTGATATACATCCTTGTATATTGGCACAAAGTTAAATTATATTAAATATTGTATGCATACATGCTTCTACCTCTGTTTAAAACATTTTTATATATTGATATATATATTTACCATATTACAGTGTACGTTTCTACATCTGATCAAGATACTTATACATTGTTTACATTTGGAGGTCATTATCCTCATTTATTGCACAGTTGTTTATTGTCTTAGTCTTTAAGTTATATAGGTATTAAGAATTATAGATCAATATTCATCTATTGAAGGGGAATGGTCCTGGCCTATTCGGCTTATAGCCACACCCCACCATTAATTATTCCGCCCCTAATTAGCCATTAGCTAATTAGTAGGGGTTGGCCCATCAGACCCCAATTAGGTATATAAGGGCAGATTCACGTGGTAATCGCTCTCTTTGTGGATCGCGGGTCTACCGGCATCTTCGGAGAAGCACGTTTTCAGATTCTGGTATTGTAAACCTGCTTGAGTTCCTTTTCCTATTAAACTGTATGTATTAAATATAGCTGGTTCGGGTTATACTTGGCTGAAATACCTACACGTGGTCACCTCAACGTGGGGGATTTTAAGACACCCCCCCACTTCGGGTGGGGCTGTATTTCTTCCCAGGGTGGGTCTACGTTTCTTGTTCTGCCTTTTCCCAGTGTGTGAGGTCACTGCCAGCGATCTCTCGAGTTTTTCCACGTTTGATCGCTTGAATTTCCTGCCCCACCCCCCACCGCCATCCGCTGTTCCCGGCTCCCCATCCTGGCATGCCTTGCGGCTGGCCCTGTCCCACGTTTCTTGCATTTCTTCGTTGTGTTTGGAACATTTAGAAATTCAGAGCCGGTTCTGAGTCCGTTCTCACTGACTCCTATGGCCCTGTCCTGGCTCCGGCTTTGCTCGGCCGCGCTCAGCCTGCATACTGTGCGCGCTCTCGCCCGTTCACCCTGTGCAGGTACCTGTACTGGGGATTCAGGCACTCCAGACATTGCACCTGCTCTGTCATCTCTGGAGTTTTTCAGGGTCTGTTTTCCAGTGTCTGAGTCTGGGGACTGCCCCGCCACATCAGTATCACGTTGGGACTGTGACCGCTCACTGCCCAAGGTCATAGCAGACAAGCGGTTCAGCCTGTGGAAACCTTGTAACACTGGTGAGCTGCAGTAATATGCCTTTCACTATGATGCATTTTCAAAAAAATTGGGATAACCTCTCGTTCGCCTATTTAAAGGGTCCTAGGCCTTATGGAATGTCTGATTATCTTTTGGACATATATGGCTGTTTCCCATCTGGCCTTCTTTGGGCAATTATCGGCTTGATTATCTTTTTGCATTATTTTTCAAGTTGTATGACATTGTCAGACTCCTTGATGATGCAGAAATTCAGGCCCTGAAACAACGAAACTCTGACCTAACTGGTGAACTCCTGGCGACTAAGATCTCTTTGGAATCCATGCAATTACATGGTAACTCCTTTAGGGACCATCTTTCCCTCAAGGAAGGCAACATGTCCAAATTGTCTACAGCTATGGAGGTGAGCGGGACTGAGGTAAGATCAAAACTCAGTTCCCTTGAGTTTAGATTTACTGTTCTGGAGGAAAAGGCTTTTGATCTTCATATGGATACAGATTCCTTTAAGGTTAAATTCAACACTCTGGATAAGGAAGTACACGGGCTGTCATTATCAGTTCAAACGACTGCAAAAGGGACCCAATCACTCTTGGAAAAAGTTTGTACAGTAAAATGTACTGCTAAAATTCTGTCACAAGAACATGCAAAGATATCTGATAGGTTATGTGTATAAGAAGCTAATGTGGAGACAATGCAAATCACTCAAAAATATGACACATCAACCTTGACAGCCAGATTTCATGATTTAGAATTCTCCATGAGGTCATTAGAATAATTCACTGGACAGGAAATCCAGACATTTGAAAAGGCAGTGGTACACAGATTTGAACAGATCAAACAGTTATTAGACGACCAAGAGCATGAAGTTTTGAGTCAAACTTTACCATCCTCAATACAAAAAACTCCTCGGGATAATTTCCCCAGAGATTTTCCTGTCATAACTTCAGGAAAATTGACAAATACAAAGGTCTCAAAGGCTGTGAAAGAAACCACATTGGAACCTGTGCGTATGAATGATTTAAAAGAGACTAAGGAAGCCATTGTAAGTTATGGCATGCATTCATCGTATGTAACTGAGATCCTTAGAACCTGGGCCTTTAGTAATAAGGCAACCCCTTACGATTGGATTCAGTTGACCTCTCCTGTGCTTGAAAGCGGGCCACAATTACATTGGAAATGCCTTTTTAAAGAAGAGGCCAGGCGATTGGTACAGGAGTAACAAGAAAACGGATCTGAGGTTCCATTGGATCAGATCACAGGTGAGGGAATCTACTCTGATCCTCAGGATCAGGCTTCATATGATGACCACACTTTGTCTCTGTGCACGACGGCTGCTATGAAAGTGTGGCACAGAGTACAGGAACCAGGACAACGGGTCCAATCTTATATCAGGATTAAACAGGGTCACAAGGAAGCATTCAGCGACTTCGTACAAAGATTGACATCAGCAGTGCAAATAGGAAAAGCTGACCTAGAAGCTAGATGTATCATAATTGAGGCTCTAGCTTAAGAAAATGCTAATGTGGAATGCAAAAGGATCATAGGGCCTTTAAGGGCCAGATTGGCACCTTTTGAAGACTGGGTCTTGTAAACAACCAATGTTGAAAGTTTTGATTATGGTACAGAAACTTGGCTACGTGAGGCACTAGATAAAGGCAAGAGGAGATTTCAGAACATTAAATGTTTTAATTGTAGGAAATTGGGACATTTCAAATGCGATTTTAGGCAAAAGAAATTTAGGAATGATAACTCTTATAGGAAACATGGTAACAGGAGGCCTCAGACTTCAGGCCTGTGCAGAAGATGTGGTAAGGGCAGACACTGGACTAATGAATGTAGATCGATAAGAGATAGACGTGGCAACCTGTTACCATTGGGAAACGGGATAGGGGGCCTCCCACAGGCCCTGATGCATATACAGCAGTCCCTGATGCATATACAGCAGGTTCCCATGAATATGACAAATATGGTTCAGTCACTCCCGCTTACTATGGAGAATGGGCTTTGTCAGCAAAATTAGAAGGCTCTATGTCAACTATCAATAGCAATAATGGTTTGATTAATGAGATAAATATGGATAATGAACAAATAAACTCTATAGATAAGAGAAAACGTGTATTCTGGCAGACTTCTATAAATGAACAGAGGCCACAGCTGCGGGTTTGTATTAATGGCATTTATATTCAAGGTCTACTTGACACAGGTGCGGAAGTA
>JAQHUG010000616.1:278182-299612 GCA_028555095.1 Dicrostonyx torquatus
CCAGGCAGAGTTTAAATGAATCCAGTTTGTCATGTGGTTATTTTGGGTGCAGGTGGCCAGCCGCTGAGCTGGCCAGTGGCTGGGAGCTTGGGAGCCTGGGTGCTGGGAACATACACCCCACACACCTCTCCCCTCTCCCTAGTTACAACACAAACATATAGGACACTATGAAAGCAGTGCTATGAGGAAAGTACATAGCACTAAGTGCCCACATTAAAAAAAATGGAGAAATGCCCACATTAAAAAAAGTTCGGCCAATAGCTTAATGGTATGCCTGGAGAACTCTTATATCTTAAATTAACCCATTTCTATCAATCTGTGTATCACCATGTGGCCTACTGGCAACGTTCCAATAGGCTCCAGCTGAGGCATCTGTCTCCAGGAACAGCTACATGACTGCTCCCTGATACTTCCTACTCTCTCTCTCTCACTTTCTCTCTCTCTCTCTCAGAGGAAATTTCATGGCACTAAGTGCCCACATAAAGAAAATGGAGAAAGCTCAAATTAGAGACTTAACAGCACACCTGAAAGCTCTAGAAAAAAAGAAGCAGACTCACCAAGTAGGAGAAGAAGACTGGAAATAACCAAACTGAGGGCTGAAATCAACAAAATAGAAACACAGAAAACAATCCAAAGAATCAATGAAACAAAGAGCTGGTTCTTTTAGAAAAGCAAGATTGACAAACCCCCATCCAAACGAATCAAAAGACAGAGAGAGAACATGCAAATTAACAAGATCAGAAATGAAAAGTGGGACATAACAACAGACAATGAGGAAATTCAGAGAATCTTTAGTTCTTACTACAAAAGCCTTTATGGCACAAAGTTGGAAAATGTAAAAGAAATGAACAGTTTTTTAGATAAATACCATATACCAAAATTAAATTACGACCAAGTGAACAATCTGAATAGACCTATAAGTCACGAAGAAATAGAAGCCATCATCAAAAACCTCCCAACCAAAAAAAGCCCAACACCAGATGGTTTTAATGTAGAATTCTACCAGAACTTCCGAGAAGAGCTGATACCTATACTCTTTAATGTGTGTTACATAATAGTGGTGGAGGACAATTCTGTATTCTGTCAATCATGTTTCAAATAAACGCTCATTGGCCAGGCAGGAAATATAGGCAGGAAAACCACACAGGAAGTAGAGGTGGTGCAAGGAGAACAGGAGTATTCAGGGAAGAAGGAAGCATTCCTGCACAGACCACCAAAGAGGCAACATGTGAGCTGCCTGGTTGAGAAAAGGTACCGGCCATGTGGCTAATATAGATAAGAACAATGGGTTAATATAAATTATAAGAGCTAGTAAGAAGCCTGAGCTATTGGACCAATCAGTTTATAACCTAATGTAGACTTACTGTGTGATTTTCTTTGGGGCTTGCTGTCTGTGGGGTACTGGGTGGGACAGAAATCCCAACAAGCCAGCTCTCATGTTACAGAATGGCACCCACGTGGATAACTGCATCTACAGAAAGCCTAAGAAATCTTGGGAAAGAATAGAGTAAAGCATGTTTTCTTGGTAGCAGCAATTTCTCAGGTCTGCTCTGCTTGCTAGAGGCAAACCAGCACTTTCATCCAAGAGAGGCTTCCTGACTCAGCTGTAGCTGCAAAACCGGCTTTCTGGGCCATCCTCTCAGGGCAAACACTGAATCTTTCAGCCAGGCGGTCTGACCAGGAAATATTTGAATGTGGTCTCTGAGAAGAATGCTGCAGCGTGCTTGCTGGCAGGGACATTAAAACACCATAGAGTTGAGGCAATGAACAAGGCTAAAGCCGGTACCTCTGCCATGAGGCTGGAAATGCACAAAACTAAGGAATGGACTGGATCTAGCCATCAAAGCCACAGCTTTAGTCCTACCGATATTGCTTGGTAAATTAAAGACCCACATGGTCAGAAAAAGGAGATATACAGTAAAGAGAGATTCAAAGGAAAAAAATCCTCTAAGTGGTTTACTATGTCTTAAAAATATTCAGGCTGAAGGTTAAAGTTCTTAATGTTTAAGAAAAACAAAAGAGAGAGTAATTGGGTGTGGTGGTACACACCTTTAAAACCAATGCCTGGGAGGCAGAGTCATACTGACCTCTGTTGACTTCAAGGTGTGGTAGCACACACCTTTAATCTCAGCACTGGGGAGACAGAGATAGGCAGGACAGCCTGGTTTACAGAGTGAATTCCAGGACAAAGATACACAGAGAACCTGTCTCAAAAAGCCAAAAGTTAAAAGGAAAAATAAAAGAAATAGAGCCACATAAGATGAAAACTTTACAGAGGATCTTGATACTGTATGCTATTATGCTCTCTTTGAATTATTTGAATGCTGAGGAAGGAACAACAGCTACTAAAAGACTTTTGTTTGTAAATGCTGCTGAATTAACCCAAGGAAGATATTTTGAAAATACCTTGACTTTAAAATTGAAGTTAAAAGGTATTATACTTTGGAGAAGAGATTTTCCTTTTGTTTCCACATGAGATGAGAGGCTGTGGATTAATTCTGAGTTAAGAAAACTCAGGTTTCATCAAGGAAGACCACCTGACAAATCTCCGGTAGGAAAAGATGGCCCAGATGTCTGAGTTCTACATGCAGAACAGATTCTAGATGCTGCCTGAGATGATGAAGACTCACAGGATACTCCAGTCAGGACTTGATCCTAACTCTAAATTTTCTTTAGACCTCATAAGATTACCAGCGCCCCCAAACATCTGGAAGTAGCCTGGAATACTACGCCCACATTCCCCCAAAATGGACTATGGATATTTCCTTTGTTTAAAAAAAAAGAGGGGGAAATGGTGGGGGACAATTCTGTATTCTATCAATCATGTTTTAAATAAACGCTGATTGGCCAGGCAGGAGGTATAGGCAGGAAAACCAGACAGGAAGTAGAGGTGGCTCAAGGAGAACAGGAGTATTCAGGGAAGAAGGAAACTCTTCCTGCATTCCTGCTCAGACCATCAAGGAGGCAAAAGGTGAGCTGCCTGGCTGAGAAAAGGTATCAGCCATGTGGCTAACATACATAAGAACAATGGGTTAATATAAGTTATAAGAGCTAGTAAGAGGCCTGAGCTAATGCGCCAATCAGTTTATAACCTAATGTAGACTCTGTGTGATTTTCTTTGGGGCTTTCCGGCTATGGGGTACTGGGCAAGACAGAAACCCCAACAAGCCAGCCCTCATGTTACATAATAGAAACAGAAGAGTCATTGCCAAACACTTTTTATGAAGCTTCAATTACCCTGATACCAAAACCACACAAAGACTCAACCAAGAAAGAGCATTACAGATCAATCTCGCTCATGAACATCAATGCAAAAATTCTCAATAAAATACTGGCAAACCAAATCCAAGAACACATCAAAATAATTATCCATTATGATCAAGTCGGCTTCATTCCAGAGATGCAGGGCTGGTTCATCATACAAAAATCTATCAATGTAATCCATCATATAAATAAACTTCAAGAAAAAAAGCATATGTTTCATTAGTTGCTAAAAAAGCATTTGACAAAATTGAACAGCCCTATATGATAAAGGTTATGGAGATATTAGGGATACAAGGATAATATCTAAATATAATAAAAGCCATATACAGCAAGACAACAGCTAACATCAAATTAAATGGAGAGAAACTCAAAGCGATTCCACTAAAATCAGGAACAAGACAAGGCTGTCCACTCTTTCCATATCTCTTCAACATAGGTTTTGAAGTTATAGCAATAAGAAAATGTAAGGAGATCAAGGGGATTCTATTTGGAAAAGAAGACATCAAACTTTCATTTTGCTGACTTTTGTAAAGCAAAGGTCATTGTCATTAAGACAAAGAGGCATCCAACTGAATGGGAGAAGATCTTCACCAACCCCACATCAGACAAAGGTCTGATCTCCAAAATATATAAAGAACTCAAGAAACTAGACATTAACATTCTAATTAACCCAATTAAAAAATGGGGTCCTGAACTGGACAGAGAATTCTCAACAGAAGTTCAAATGGCCAAAAGACACTTAAAGTCATGTTCAACTTCCTTAGCGATTAGGGAAAAGCAAATCAAAACGACTTTGAGATACTACCTTACAACTGTCAGAATGGCCAAAACCAAAACACCAATGATAGCCTATGCTGGAGAGGATGTGGAGTAAGGGGAACACTCAGCAATTGCTTGTGGGAATGCAAACTTGTACAACCATGTTGGAAATCAGTGTGGCAGTTTCTCAGAAAATTGGGAGTCAACCTACCTTAATATCCAGCAATACCACTCTTGGGACTTGCCCAATCATACTACAAAAGCATTTGTGCAACTATGTTCATAGCAGCATTATTTGTAATAGCCAGAACCTGGAAACAGCCTAGATGCCCCTCAATGGAAGAATGGATAAAGAAAGTGTGGCTCTTAATATTCTTCTTTATTCTGTATGTTTTGTGTTTTGATTATTATATGGCGAGGGGACTTTTTTTTTTATCCATCCTATTTGGTGTTCTGTATGCTTCTTGAAACTTCATAGGAATATTCTTCTTTAGATTGGGAAAGTTTTCTTCTATAAATTTGTTGAATAGACTTTCTGGGCCTTTGAGCTGGATCTTCTCCTTCTTTTACCCCTATTATTCTTAGGTTTGGTTTTTTCATAATGTCCCAAATTTCCTGGATGTTTTGTGTTACAAAGTTGTTGGATTTGTTGTTTTCTTTGAGCAATGAGTTTATTTTCTCTATCATATCTTCAGCGTCTGAGATTCTTTCTTCCATCTCTTGTATTCTGTTGGTTATACTTGTCTCTGTAGTTTCCATTCGTTTATCATGCTTTTCCATATCCAGCCATCTCTCGATTTGTGGTTTGTTCATTGCCTCCATTTCAGTTTTCAGGTCTATAAAGCATTTCAATGGCTTTTCTGGGACTGGATGTTTATGTGCCCACTGAGGATCGGGAAGAAAGTAGCTGAGACCATGCCAGTGATTCAGCTCTTCCTTCCTGGGCAGACGGCAGGATCAGGCTTAGTCAGGCGGGAGAGCATGGTGGATTTTTGCAGCCATACATGGAGGTGCTTCAAGGCTGCACATTGCTCTGCATAGCAGATTCAGCTGTAACTCTTATAAAAAGCAGGGGGAGGGAGGAAGGGTGGTGGGGGAGCAGGAGGGCCTGGGACAAGGGGAGGAAGTGTAATTTTAAATTTTATTAAAAATAAAAGAAAGTGTGGCACATATACATGTTAGAGTACTACTCAGTGTTAAAAAACAATGACATCTTGAATTTTGCATGCAAATGGATGGAAATAGAAAACACCATCCTGAGTGAGATAACCCAGACCCGAAAAGATGAATATGGTATTTACTCACTCATTAGTTGGCTCCAGCTATAAACAAAGGACATTAAGCCTATAGTTCACAAGCCTAGAGAGGCCAAATAGCAAGGTTAACCCAAAGACAAACAGATATAGATCCTCCTGGAAATTGGAAGCAAACAAGATCTCTGGGCAAAAGGGGGAGCATGGACATGGGTGTAGGGGTGAGGATGGGTTTGGGTGAAAGGGTGAGGGGAGAGAGAAGGGAAGGGTTGGGGAGAGCTTTGGGGAGTGGGAGGGTGGAGACGGAGGAAGGGCGGATATAGGAGCAGGGAAAAATATCTACATTAAGGGAACCATTTTAGGGTTGGCAAGAGACTTGGCTCTATAGAGGACTTCAGGTGTCGACAGGGATGTCCCCAGCTAGGTCCCTGGGCAGCAGAGGAGAGGTTGCCTCAACTGGCCTTGCCCCACTATCACACTGATGATTATCTCAAATATCACCATAGAATCTTTGTCAGGTGATGGATGGAGATAGAGGCAGAGTCCCACATCAGAGCAATGGACTGAACTCCCAAGGTCCAGTTGAAGAGCAGAAGGAGGGAGATGAGCAAGGATGTCATGACCACGAGGGGTTGGTCCACCCACTGAGACAGTGTGCCTGATCTAATGGGAGCTCACCAAAGCCAGCTGGACTGGGACTGAAGGAGCATGTGATCAAACCAGACTTTCTGAATGTGGCTGAAAATGGGGGCTGACTGAGAAAGCATTGATAATGGCACTGGGATTTGTTTCTACTGCATGTACTGGCTTTGGAACCCTAGTCTATTTGGATGCACACCTTCTTAGACCTGTATGAAGGGAGGAGGGCCTTGGACTTCCCACAGGGCAGGGTACCCTGCACTATCTAAGAATGGAGGGGGAGGAAGGAGGGGGAGTTGGAGAGTGGGAGGAGAATGGGAGGAGAGGAGGAAGTTGAAATTTTTGAATGGAAAAGAAAGATACCATAGACACATCTTTAAGATACCATCTGTAACTTTGCTGCTATAAGGTAGTCAGAACAAATAAATGAGGTCATTTTCCCATGTGTTGTTTATGATTCAAGGTCAGAGCTTGAAACAACTTTAATTTTTCATACACTTCCTACCACTCAGGTCCAGGTCATTAGTTATTATTGCTAAGTTTGAATTTCAATGTCATTTTCTGTCTAGGAACCCTAACCTTTTGAGCTACGTGTATAGCTAAGCATTAGTTACTCACTGACGAGTCAATGTGACCACGCTAGCCAAAGAGAAACTATGTGGATTACCAAGTGTTATGGGACTGGGTCAGGCCCTGGAATTGTAACTTATAAATGTCCAGAGTTAGGTTGGGAGAGAGGAGGAGTGGCAGGGTTCACAGAATGCAGCTGTGGAGATATAGAAGTGTAAGAGATGAAGAAGCATATTTGTGTGAGCATTGGGAGAGAGCTGTGTGAATGAGCTGCTGCTACATGGAGGAGCTCTGTCTAGAAACTGTACAAAGTGATGCATGGTGAGATGGTTATGTAAATGAGATGGATGTCTGTGACTGTGTGGAGATTTGTTGTTAAAAGAAAAATTTACATTTACTCCCTTTGTTCCCTGCCCTCCCGCTCCCCCACTACCCCACTGCCCTCCCTCTGCTTCCTTAAGATGGTGCAGGATACCCTGTCCTATGGGAAGCCCAAGGCCCTCCCCCCTCCATCTCAGTCAACTAGCTTAATTCTTATGCAATCAATAAATTGGCCAAGTCATGAGAAGAAAGTAACTAACTACATTTATCTAATCTTCAACCCAATCGAAGATCTGAGAAGGGAAATAACATTACCTGAGTAATTAGGAAGTGCAATCAAACAACTTCCAAAATATGTAACAAGTCACAGAGACAGCTGGCTACCTGGGCAATCACCCAAAGTCACATTTGCAGTGTTGAAGCAACCAACTTTGGCGAAGGCCTAGAATAACTGACAGATTATTTTTAAAGGCAAGAAAATTTTCAAAACCATCTTACCCTGTCTTGGCAGGATTTGACAGTTCTGCTTATCCATTTCCAGCTTTATGTATTTTGTCAGTAGTTGAGGTATGGGCAGTTCCTTGCCCAGAGGCCGGTTTTGCCAAGAAGAGGACAAGCTCCAATTGGAGTGTCTTGGCGCTCAACAGTCTCTCGGGAATAGATCGGTGTAGCCAGGAGCGTTTGTGTCTCTTTACCTCAGAATTCTAGGTTAGATTAAATGCCATTTTCTACAGCTCTTTGAAGAGGTTGAAGACTATTTATACAGAATATAATCTCTATGTATCTAAAGAACCTGATTAGTCTAGCTATAAATATGACCAACATAGATGACTTTTGATCTACAATTCTTAATATCTATATGACTTAAAGACTAAGTGAGTAAACAACTGTGTAATAAATGAGGACAATGACCCTCCAAATGTAAACAATTTACAAGTATACATTGCAATATGGTATCAATACATAAACAATATATAAGTATCTTAATCAGTGGTAGAAATGTACACTGTAAAATGGTAAATATATATCAATATATATATATAACAATACATCAAGAATGTTTTAAACAGAGGTAGAAGCATATGCATGCATACAATATTCGATAAATTTTAACTTTTTATCCATATACAAAAATCTATGCCAATATAATTATCTATAAAAAATAGCTCACAAATACCAATCTATTAATCCCATCAATTCCCCCCCATTTTTTTAAAGGGTCCCTGAGCTTATAAAATTCCTCCCCCAACCCTCAATTGTATACTAATTATAATCAACCCTTAAATGATGTCCCTAAATCCAAGTGCTAACTGTACTGGGAGAGGGGACGTCGTCCTCTAGAATTACTTCCAGCTGTCATGGGGGCGACGTTCTTTCTGTGGGATCTGTCCTGACGTCCTTGCTCATCTTCTCCCTCCTTCTGCCCTTCCACTGGACCTTGGTAGCACAATCCCTTGCTCTGGTGTGAATGTGGGTCTCTGGCTCTATCTCCATCCATCATGCGAAATTTCTATGGTGACGATTGAGATATTCAACAGAGTAACTATGAAACAAGTTCAGTTCAGGCACCCACTCCTCTGCTGCCCGAGTACCTAGCTGGAAATTCCCTATGAATACCTGGGATCCCCTCTAGAGACAAGTCTCTTGCAACTCTTAAATTGACTCCCGTTAATGTAGATATCTTATTCCCTTCCCCAATATCCACGCTTCCTCCATCTCCACCCTCCCACAACCCTAGGCTCTCCCCTTTTCTTCCTTTCTCACTTCTACCCCCTCCCTTTCGCTTACCATCACCCCCAATCCCTACCTCCACCCTCATTCGCCATTTGGAGGCAAGGAAGATGAAGCTGTATAGAACAGAGATAAAGAAGATCACTGTACATAAAAGAAAGATGTGCAGTCATGTGAAAAGAGTTGTAACTGATTATAGAAATATGTAACTGATCAGGAGAGATGTATGTATGTAAACACAGATCGTCAATAAAGGAAATTATTTAAGTTGAAGTAAAAGAGAAGGTAACCATCAGGAAAGTGGGTGCTTGTTCTTTTTTCTTAGGTTACCAGTAGAATGCGTGCATGCTTTCTTACTTTCCCCTCAGATAGAAAAGTCTAGGCCTTGTTGCCTTTGTATTTTGTTGCATACCTAGGACTAATTAGGGGCTGCTTCCACAAGTCAGTCATACTTAAGTCCTCTGTTGTAAGAATGTTGCTGACTGAGCCAAATCCACAGTCTTATCTCTTTCCATTGTATAGCTTTCTTGTTATATGTACAAGTAGAATCTTAGTAGACCCTGTTTATTGCATTTCTTATAAAATTGAAGGAAAGTCTCTTTGATCAGAAATACAAACTGAATATGTTATGATGAATGACATGCATAAGAATCATATAAGACTGTGAATTATTATATTATAGGATTTGTTAGTCATACATACAACAGCTGTAATTTTTCCTTGGAAACTTCTTTCTTTCTAAAATGTTTTCCACTAACATTCATCAGGGGCCTAATGCTTGCCAAATTTCTCATCTGGAATTAGTAACTGCAACTTTTATTCCTGGGAACTTTTCTGACTCAGTAGAGGCAGTTAAAGGTAATGGGCCTGGCTTTCATAACTATTCTCCTGGAAAGGCAGATAGCACCACCTGTGGAGAAAAGTGCTCATAGACCAGCAATGGCAGGAAATAATGGATATGAGAGAACAATACCTGGAACATTAGCCATACCTCACAGTCCAGGGAAGGAGATTAAAGGTGATTAATACACAGAATATGGAAAACGTCTCAGAGATAAACATAGTGCCAACTGTTGATGGTAAGTTTCCTGGTATGGGAAGTCCTTCTATCTGTGTGTTGCTTTTATTGATTAATGGATAAAGAACTGGCTTGGCCTATAGCTTGGGTGGAGGAAGGTGGAGTCAGAGAGAGAAGACTTGGAGCCACCAGAGTTAGACATGCTTTTACCATGAGTCTTTTAGCTTGTTATCTCACATCTCATTTCCCTGGTGGTTGTTGCTATCTCCCTGATTCTCCCATTCTCCCTTAGATTTACTGCTTGGCTCTATTCTGCCAACTACTTAGAGGCTTATGTTAGTTACAAAGTGTTTGGTCTATTAGCTCGGGCTTATTGTTAACTACCTCTTACATCTTACATCTTAGATTAACACATTTCTATTATTCTATATTTTACCATGAGTCTTTTAGCTTGTTATCTCACATCTCATTTCCCTGGTGGTTGTTGCTATCTCCCTGACTCTGCCATTCTCCCTTAGATTTACTGCTTGGCTCTATTCTGCCCGGCTATTAGTCAAATCAGCTTTTTTAATTAACCAATGGTAATAAATTCACAGCATACAGAGAGACATGCCACATCAACTAAGCTATTGAACATTATTAAAGACAATTATCCATGTGTTCAGCACTTTCATCCTAATCACTAGTCTAATTAATTACTGGAATAAGCATAGCCTTCTGTGTGTGTTTATTTTTAGTTTATTTTACTTTATTATTTTTAAAAAGTTTCATTGTATTATTCATTGCACATTGTAAAATCACAAAATGAATATTCATATAACTATATTATGAACACTAACATCAATTCTCAGATACTTTTTTTACTTTCTCTAGCCTATGTCTTCCATCATTCCCTCTTTCCTCTAGATGATTTTGCTTCTATTTTCATTTTAAGTTTTTTCCATTTTACATACCAACTACAGTTCCCCCCTCCCCTTCTCCAACACATCCCTATGTTGCCCTCACCTCACCTCATTCACTATCCAGAAAGGGTAAGCCTTCCTAAGGAGAGAAAACCAAGCCTGGCTTATCAAACTGAGGCAGGACCAAGTTCTGCTCTGCTCTCCCTCCCACCTCCTGCATCAAGGCAGAGAAAGATATCCTACTATAGAGAATGGGATCTAGAAATCCAGCTCAAGCATCATGGATAGATCCTCATCCCACCACCAGGGACCCCACAAACTTAAAGAAGCCTCACAACCATTATTCACATGTAGAGGTCCTAGTTCAGTCCTGTGAAGGCTCTCCAAATATCAGTCAAGAGTCTATGAGATTCCACGAGTTTACATAAGCAGTCTCTGTGAGTTCCCCTGTCATGATCTTGGCCTGTATTCCTCATATAATCTTTCCCTTTTCTCTTCAACTGGACTCCTGAAGCTCAGCCCACTGCTTGGCTGTAGATTTCTGCATCTGCTTTCATCAGTTACTGGATGGGGGTTTTATGATGACTATTATTGTAGTCACCAATGTAATTAGTGGAGAAAGTAAGTTCAGGCATCCTCTCCACTATTGCTAAGAATCTTAGATAGGGTTATCCTTGTGGATTCCTAGAAATTTCCCCAATATTTAATTTCTACTTAACCCCCAAAATGGCTTCCTCTATCAAGACATATCTTTCATTGCTCTTCCTCACTGTCCCCTCCAATCACACATCTTGTTGCCTCATGTTCCCAGCCTCCATTCCTCCCTGTGTTTACCCAGGAAATCTCATCTACTTCTTCCTTTGACAGCTGTGTGTCTCTTTTAGGGTCCTCCTTGTTACCTAGCTTCTCTAGGACTATGGATTGTATCTAATATCCACTTACGAGAACAATGTAGATGGAGTGGGCTGGTCCAAGTCACTCTGTCTTGTCATTCTTCCAAGGGTGATGGGGACCAACTACAATGCATGATCCAGCTCTGAACACCCAAGAGAGCATGCACAACTTTTCTCCTCCATTTTATCTCATCACATCTCCATAGAAAACCATGCCTATGGCAAATCATCCCGAGACATTGACCAAAAAGCTCAGGTTCCACTACATTTATTCCCTTTTTGCTAATTAAGAGGGTTCTAATTCAACAAACGTTATATACTGTACGAATTATCAAGTATTATCCAGAAGAAAGAACAAAAACGAGCAAAAATGAAACTACAATGAACAAAAACAACATCAAGCAAGAAACACATTCTAAATGTGCAGATCATAGGTAATACTCCAATAGCTGTGCTATCCTGAAGAATCCAAGTCTTGTACCTAATGTGCCTTTAGCTATGGTACAAGAGGATTGTAACTATAACTCTCTAGTCTTCAACCCCCTCAAAGCCCTGAGAAGGCAAATAATATTACATGAATAAGCAGGAAGTCCAAGCATGTGACTTCCAAAAATGTAAGAAATAACAGAAACAACTGGCTGCCTGGACAGACAACCAATGTTTCTATGTAACACTGGGGCATAAAACTTAGGCTATATGCCTAGAATATTATCATTATTGTATTTGGTATGACCAGAGTCAGCACAGACTTTTCTCCTGGAGGAGATAAGAACACACTAGAGGGACATATAAGTGACCTGTCTGTGACTCATAGCTCCTGAAGCAGGAGAATTTACAATGGACCTTTGGAGGTTGTTTTCTTCAGGATGCTGAATACACTCACATTTTATTATTCTCAGTCTTAGGGTGCTTGATCAGGGTTAGCCTCTACCATTATGATTTCTCTACCATTTGATTTCTCTTTAGGGGTAAATTCAAAATTTCTGAGTTTTAACATTAACCAATCTAAATTTGGTAAGATACTAATCTAGTTCTGTTGAGTACTACTATTATCATAGTCCAGATCTCAAGATTTTAAATTTCCTCCAATTTTTAACTAAGATTAGACTTAAAAGTGCTTCTCGTGGTTCTTAAAGCATCTCTGTCCGATCTATATCTCTACCCCTCTGGAATGAGTGTAATGCTTTTAACCCAGAATCATTTTTTTCCACTGAAAACCTTCAGAATGAGTCAAAAGCATGAATATATTGCCTTTTTTATAATGTGTATTCAGTACATGTTACACATAGTGGTACTGATAATGTATCTAAAATTTGTATCTCTTTTTGTAAACTTAAAAAAAGTCTTGAGAGGGCAAGGTACCCTACCCTGCGGGAAGTCCAAGGCCTTACCCCCTACATCCAGTCTTAGAAAGGTATGCATCTAAAGAGAATAGGATCCCAAAAAGCCAGTGCATGTAGTAGAGACAAATCCCAGTGCCATTATCATTGGCCTCTCTGTCTTCCCCAACTGTCAACCACATTCAGAGTGTACAGTTTGATCCCATGTTCATTCATTCCCAGTCCAGCTGGAATTGATGAGCTCCCATTAGCTCTGGTACACTGTCTCAATGGGTGAAGCAACCCCTCATGGTCCTGACTTCCTTGCTCATATTCTCCCTCCTTATGCTCTTCAACTGGACCTTGGGAGCTTATTGCTCTGATGTGGGTCTCTGTCTCTATCCACAGGGCAGGGTGACTTGCCCTCTTTTAGGACTGGAGGGGGTGGGGGAAGAGAGTTGGGAGGACTGAGAGGGAATTAGGAGGAGGGGAGAAAGTGGGAATTTTTATTGGTATTATTTATAAAGTAATAAAAATATATCTTAAAGAAGAGAAGAAATTCTTTCAACCTTCAGGTAATCAAATTTAATATACCTCTCACAGGTCAAATGCACTCCAGATAAGTACTCCTGTCAACCACGAGCCTCAATTTTCACACCTATTGTCTATGCTTGTTGATGGGATTTCTTCCCCCTTCCTCTGGTTATGGATTACTCTTCCCCAAGTACCAAAACCGTGAGTGTCAAAGTTTTAAATGCACATCATAGGTAAAAATACTTCCATAAACTCCTTAACTTCACATTCCATCACGCCTATATATCTGTTCCAGCATATTTTAAATTAATTACAGGCTACAAAGATCTCAAATGCTGCCTGCTCTTTCCCAGGCACAGATGGGCCCACAGAACCTGGGCTGTGAGTGAAACAACCTGCTCTTTCTGGTCTTGGTGAGCATTCCAGCTTTTTTGGATCCCCAAAGATATTGATGCCCCCAGATAATAGGAAACAGTTGAAAGAGCCAAGTGTCCCCATACCTACCTGACCAATCACCCCTTTCTAATTACTTATCTTTTATAATTAAATAGGAAAGAATGTTTTTCAATCAAGAACTACCCACATTCCAGAACCACGTGCTCCCTCATCATTCACAAGACCTCCAATCATTGTCTGCACTACAGGCCAATGTGACATGTCATTACCAAAGTCCAATGGTACACAAAATAACTAAAGGCCGTTGGGACCCAAAATAACTATAGGCCAAATTTGCAAGATTCCACTATCACCAGTGTTGTGTGTTTTCCTCTGTGTGTGCTCCATATCACCTTCTAAAACATGTGCTATCACAGCCTGCTCTCTCTCCATCTCTCTCTTTCTCTCTCTCTCTCTGTCTCTCCCTCGCTCTATCCATTGGTTTCATTAACTTTTCTGAGGCAGTCATTTTCATACCTTTCTCCCAATAAATATCTTGCTTATGTCTATTGCACAGTGTGATTTTGTGGCATTCATCGACTTTATAATTGTTAGAATAACATTTAGATAAAAATTCCTTATGCATATATTGTAATATATTTATATACATATCCCTAATAAAAAATACAATTGCCACTGTTTGTATACTGATAGTTGTATGCATATTTACAAGTAACATTATACATATTTAAAGATGTAATTAAATTTTTTTGTGCCTGTGTTTGTATATTCAGTTTTGACCATGTATCTGAATAAGCCCTAGAAAAGTTTTGGAAGTGTGTCAATGTTTTTGTAGGAAATTGTGAGCCACCATATGTGGCCACTGAAAACCATGCTGCAGCCCCTTTCAAAATCAGTAACCCCCTTTATCTCCTTACTTGTCTCTCTTGTCCCAATTTATTATACATTTTCTTAAAATTAAACTATATAAAAGATTGTTACGTGTTGTTTTATGTATCTTGAAATATTTAGTGTCATAAATTTTAATAGAAAATCCCAATTGAACAAAATATAAGTACCTTGATCCAGTTTTACAGAAAAACTTATTTTAAAACATTTTATCTGTGCATAGATTGCATAGGATGCAAGGAAATTTTCCTCTGCACTGACACTGTTGTGTATGTAGACGTATGTCTGCATTCACCACTACTATAGTGGCTAAGGGAAAACAGACAATGTAGCTTTCTTTGGAATTGATAGGAAAGCTTATGAGTGATGGCATTTGCCAAGAGACCTAACAAAATATCAGCAGATTGAAATTGATATTTAAATTGTCAGTCCACCAGGAGGAATCACGCTGAGGGGAAAACATCCTGTAAAGTAACAGAGAGAAACAAATGATATTCAAGAGTCTGTAGCGTCATGCTTTATAAGACGACCTCTCTAGATAGATAAGAAAATGACTGCTTCATTCCTTGTATCTGTAAGGAACAGCTTACCAATTAGGGAGCTGACTGAGAAAAATGTTTCTTCCTTGCTATGTGATAAGTTACTTATATGTATTTCATGTGAGTTATTGGAATAATTTTGTTTTTATCATTTACTTAATAATTGAAATGTGACATTCAAATGTTGCTTCTGGATTACCTGAACAATTCTGTTGGGTAAATATAACTGTGAAGAACAAAGAAGAATTGAAGAATTCAACATAAGAGAATAAAAAAGGATCCATCAAGAGAATGTTTAAGTGTTTTTCCCTCTAAACACTCAGATAGAAAATCTTAGTTGATTTCTTTCATACGGTGGGCAGTTTAGGAGTTGGCTCTTTCTAGGTTGTGGTAGTTATTTCTCATTTAATAACTTCCAGTGCTGTGGGAAGAGAATATAGCAGCTAACATAATAAAAAAACTGATGCTTCCTCTGACAGTTATTCTTGCTGTAGAGAAGACGGGAGCTTAGAGATGTCATAAGCAATATGAAATTGAAATACATGCTCAGGACTAAACATGAAGAGACAAGCCAAAAACATATTTAAACTGTTTGCATTTTGTTTAAGAGCAAAGCAGGAAATGACCGTACTCCCTCTGTATATTCCACCTATTTCTCTACAGCTTGTGGCTGCTCCTGTTCACTGTTTATCTCTTTAAAATGCAAGTGCTTCCAGTAACTATAGGGGATCCTCAGATAAAGAGCTTTCTCACACCATCCTCTTCAATAATTGTTCTGGTTAAGATTATAGGCCTGTGTGTGTGTACATGATAAGAGACTGCTTGTACAATAGTGAGTATTTGCCTCTTTGTGTGTTGTGTGTGTAAGTGTGTGCACCTGCATGATCATGTGAAGGTCTGAGTTCAGACTTTGGTGTTGTTACAGGGTATACCAGTGGGACTCAGAGGTTGCCAATTATACTGGATGAGTTGGTTCTATTCAGGGATAGAATCTCCCAGTGTGGTATATATAGAGGTCACCAAGAGGTCTGACCTTTACGATTCATTTTGGATATAAAATTATGTACTCAAGCCCTGTATGACAAGATTATTGCTGTCTGAGCCATATCAACATTATTCTCATTTTATATTCAGAATGTTTCTTGTTATATAGTCCAGTAGGACCTTTGGGAACTCCTCTTTCTTTCATTCTTATGAAAACTGATTGAAAGTTTGTTGAAATCAAAATACAAATTCAGTGTGTTATTGTCAAGGACACACAGAAGATACAAAAATGACTGTGAATTATTATATTGTTTGACACTATTCATTTTATGTGGAAGTCTTGTTAATTACAGCTTTAGCTACATGTGAGTACGAGGGATAGTAACAGTGCTACAGAGAATATGAAATGGTAAACATTTTGGGGATGACTTCAGAGACTTTAAAATGGAGAACCTATGATGCCCATGGGAAATTAGAGACCAGAAGCTGTGAGAATGTGGAAGGACACCGTATGCCTTTCAGGAAAGTGTTAAATACATGCTTTGAGGGTGATTTCAGAGAAGAACACAGCAGGAACCAAGCATCTAATCTTCATTAGACAGGAATGAAGCAAAGCTGGAAAGGGGGAGGTAATATAGCAAATCCATTGTACAGTGGGGTATCATTGATATCGTTTGGGTGAACCAGAGATTTCAACTTGAAGTTCTGTAAAATGGTGGTCAGGAACAGAAACAGCTCCATGCGGGCCAGACCTTCTCCTAAACACACTCGTTTTCCTGTAGGGAACAAAACAACTGTCAAAAAAGGTAACTATGCTTTGTATGTGAGTGAGGGGGATGCAGTATGTTTGTAACTAGCACAAGAGACTAATGTAAGTGCTCAGTTATTGGATGAGTTAATGACAATTTCTTAAGCAAATAAATAAAGGTGGCATGTCAGGAGCTGTGTTATCAAGTCTCAGATCAGCAAATAAAAGCAAGTCCTATGGGTCTCTGCAAAGGAAGTCCAGTGTAGATAGTATGTAACTTGTCAGGAAACAGTAGATCTGGGCACATAGAAGTGACATATCTGTTAGGCTTGTGTGCACTTTTCTCTTTCTCTATATTGGTGAATCTTTTGGTGATTTTTAGTTTCACCTTGGCAGTTACACATGCAACAGCTATAATTTTCCCTAGAAACTCCATTCTTTCTCAAATGTTTCCCCCTAATATTTAGCAGGGGATTAATACTTCTCAATTTTCTTATCAGGAAGTATTAACTGCAATGCTTTATTCTGGAAACTTTCCTGACTCAGTAGAGGCAGTAAAAATTAACTAGATATGTTTTCTTAATTGTTTTCAGGGAAAGGTAGATAGCAATACACTATGAAGAAAGGAACTCAGAGTGGTAATGGCAGGAAATAATGGGTTCATGTGAGGACAGCTCTGGGAAGGAGATTGAGGTAATCAATACATAGAAAAGGGAATTACACAGCACCAATATCTGAGAATAAGTTCCCTGGATACTAAGCATTAACGGTAGGATATGGTTTACTACAAGAGAACAAAATGCAATGCAAAATGTGGGATGGATAAATCAATTTTTACCACACATAGGAGCAATTTGTTGGTGGAAGAAGAAAGGCACAGTGGAATTGGAGAAGAGTGTGTTCACAAAGTTTGTCTTTTATAGAGAGAATGAGAGTGCCAGAGTACATGTTTTTCCCAAATAACATACAATCTTAAGAAATATATTGTTGAAGACAGATTATCCAGAAAGAAAAATAAACCACAGGAATGCATGAGCTATATAATTATGTAGCAACATAAATCAAATTAGCCTAGCAGATATTTACTGATCATTTCACACACCATCTTGAAGGCCAGGAAAATATATAAAAGCATTTCCTACAGACATAAAAGAATTTCTGAGGCTTAAATATTGTTGTTCTTTGAACAATGTAACCATGCCTATAACCTTTAACTTTTAAACTGCAAGTAGTTGCCAGCTTACATATGTGCTGCAAGAACAGGATGTGCCTTGCTAGATAGTGTAACTTGCAAAAGTACCAGAGTCTATGCCCAGACTGAGGTTCTATAAGGGATGAGAAAATGTGTTTGGGTAGTAGATAAAGGAATAAAAGAGGTTTTTAAGATGACTATGATGTAATTCTTAAAAGTAAATAATAGAAAGCAATAATAAAACTATTCGTGGAATCCTGGTAGAGCAAGCTCTGTTAATGTATAAATAAAGATGGCTTGAGTTATTTGGTTCTAATTGTGCATAATCCGTAGGTAGTCATTAGGTGGCCCTGAACTTGAGGCAGGATGCTGGCTCTGGAGTACATGTTTTTCCCAAATAACATAAGATCTTAAGAAATATATTGTTGAAGACAGAATATCCAGAAAGAAAAAAAAAACAGAGGAATGCATGAGCCATATAATTATGTGCCAACATAAATCAAATTAGCCTAGCAGATATTTACTGATCATTTCACACAATCATTGATGATCTACTTTATTCTGAGCAGTTCATGGACCTTTCTCTAAAACTGAATACATACATGGACACAAAGCATTTCTCAACAGATGCATGAAAATTAAAAGAGGACCTTGCAAACTATCTGATTGCTACAGACTAAAGATAAATACCACAACCTAAAGAAACTGTTGAAAGTTTAAAAACTCATGGAAACTGAACAAAGCACTACTGAATGAAAAGTGGGTCAAAGGGAAATTAAATGCTTTTAAAGTTGAATAAAAGTGAATACTGAAAACTATGACCCACAATGAAGTCCCTCCTAAGAGCTTAGATCATAGACCTAATTGTCTAACAAAACAAAAGCAAAAGAGAAAAAGAAAGGAAATGGAAAGAAATACAGAGAGAATGCACATTAACTTAATGACACAAATGAGAGCTCTAGAAGAATATGAAAAAAAATACCCAGGAGGTGAAGATGGAAAGAAATAATCAAACTGAAGGCTGAAATGAGTAAATATAAACAAAACAACAAGACAAAACAAAGAATAAGTGAAAGTAGGCTGGAGAGATGGCTCAGAGGTTAAGAGCACGGACTGCTCTTCCAGAGGTCCTGAGTTCAATCCCCAGAAGCCACATGGTGGCTCAAACCATCTGTAATGAGATCTGGTGCCCTCTTCTGGTATGCAAGCATACATGGAAGGAATGTTGTATACAATAAATAAATAAATTAAAAAAAAAGAATCAGTGAAAGTTAAAGTTGACTCATTGGGAAAAAAGATACAATTGATAAACCTTTAATAAATATACTAAAAGGTAAAGAGAAACAATCTAATTTCATAAAAAATAGATTTGAAAATGGCATAAGAAAAAAATCCCTGAGAAAAGTCCCATGACAATAAGGGCACAGTGCAAAAATATGTATTCAACTAAATTGGAAAACCTAAAAGACAGATACAAATTTTTGATATATACAACTTACAAGAGTTATATCCAGTTTAAGATAAGAAATTTAAATAATCTTATGACTCACAGTGGAAAAAATTAGTAATTAAAAGTTTTCAACTAAAACAAGCTTAGGGTCAGATGGACTAAGTGAAAAAATTTATCAGTTTAAAAAGTAGTAAATAAAATTGACTCCAAACTATTCTGCAAAATATAAATAAAAGGAACATTGCCTAATTATTTTTATGAGGTCATGATTACCCTGATATGGAAACCACATGAAGACCTAAATGAAAAAGGGAATTAAAGCCAGATAAATATGGTGATGGCTTTTCCTCAGTACTCGGTGCGCAGAGGCAGCAGTATTTGTATACATTCAAGGTCAGCCTGGTCTACAGAGCAAATTCCAGGACAACCAGTGCCTTGAGACAGAGAAACCCTATCTCTAAAACAAGGAAAACAAAACAAGGACGAGGGAGGGTGACAGAGAAAGTATTACAGAATTATTAATCAATTTGCCTCATGACCATACATGTAAAAATTCTCAATAAAATACTTGCAAACCAAAGACAGGAACACTTTAAAAAGATTATGTACAATGTTAAAATAAGTTTCATTTCAGAGATGAAGGAATGGTTCAGCATACATATATAAATAATTTGATTCACCATATACACAAACTAAAAGATAATAACACAATGATCTTTTCATTAGTAAAAACCTTTTTCCAAACACAGTATTCATTCCTATGAAATGTCCTGAATGAGACTAGGGATATTGGGAACTGAGGTCAACATAATAAAAGTGGCTTAGCGTTAGCCCATAGTCAAAGTCAAGCTAAACATAAAGTCTTAAAGCATTTCTACTAAAATCAGGAACAAGATAGGAATGTTCATTTTCTCCATATTTTTAAATATGATATTTGAAGTGTTATTTAAAGTTATAAGACAAGTGAAAGAAATCAAAGGAATGCAAATAGGAAAGGAAGAATTAAAAATAGTCCTTACTTGTAGATGATATGATTATATCTATAAAACCATAAAAGCTACAAAGGACCATCAACAGCTGAAACGCTCTTTCAGCAAAGTGACAGAATACAAAATTAACACAGAAAAATTAGCCAGTTTTTGATGTACAGTTCAGTACTGTACTTAAAAATTAAAGAAAAAAGGCTTTTTGCAATATTCTAAAACAACGAGAACAAGAACAACAAAAATAAAAAACCCAAAATTAACCAAACCAAAAAATAAATGAATAAATATACAAACAAACAAATGTACTTAGAAATTAAAGAACAAATCTTTTTTGCAATATTCTAAAACAACATATGTTTGGGTCTTTCTAACAAAATAAGTGAAAGATTTGTAAGATAAAACTTCAAGACATTGAAGAAATAAATGAAGATATCAGAGGAAAGTTCTTCTGTGCTTGTGGATCAGTAGGATTAATATGTTAAGATTGGTCACCATATCCAAACAATCTACAGATTCAATGCCATTCCCATAAAAACCCCAACCAAATGTTTATGAAAATTGAGAGAATTTTCAGCTTTACATAGAATCACAAAAGAGCCAGGATAACTAAAAGTGTCTTGAATGATAAAAGAATGACTACAGGCATCACTATCTCTGATTTCAAATTATACTACAGAGCAAAAGCAATAAAAATCAGCATGATATTGGCACAAAAAGAAAGAGGTTGAAGGGATCATGTTATGAGTTTGTCGTCAAAATCACTTGATCCATAAAGGAACATCCATGTCAAGCTATATATCAGAAGTGACTCTGTAGGTGTGAAGATGCAATATCTGTGACCAGCAACCTGCTTGGTGGAGAAGCAGGGACCCCAAAGATTCCAACAGAGTCTCCTGCCACAACTACAAGGATTCCATGACATCAAAGTAATCTGGAAGTTTCTTATATCTAGACCTAGATGTAAGATATATATATATATATATATATATATATATATATATATATATATATGTGTGTGTGTGTGTGTGTGTGTGTGTGTGTGTG
>JAQHUG010000616.1:463200-475235 GCA_028555095.1 Dicrostonyx torquatus
TCTAGCTCTAAAATAACTATATACAATGGGAACAGACATTGGACATAAAATTACAGACAATAAAAATATCAATCCACTATCCCTCCCCCATCTTTTAAATATAGGGAAAGCATAATTAACCCCTACACCTTCACAGTTTCTACTTATAATAATTCTCAGTTGCTAAAAGATATCAATGGTAAGTTCTCCCACAGTGAATGTTAAATATTCTGACTCTGTGTGAATTTTTTGTAAGTCAGGCATTAAAAATTATGTGTAAGAAATTTACTAAATCTTTATTTTACCATTGCGTGGATGACATGTTGCTATCTGACTGAAATGTAGAAACTTTAGAAAGTAAATTTAAATAAGTAAAGCAAGTTTTACCTTGAGGAGATTCTATCAGTTATTAAGATTTTAAAATAAGTTTACAGAAAACTAGACCAAAAAATTTGAAAATAGGAGAGATAGACTGCAGACTCTTAATGACTTCCAAAGATTTCTAGGTGATATTTCCAATCTATGGCCCACTATTGGGAAAACATATGAACTGATTAATTTAAACAAAACTTTAGATGTTGACAGCTGACATTGAAAGAGAATTGACTTGCATGAAGAAAAATTGCAGAAGACCCATGTTAATCACGTGGATCCAAATCTTAACTAAATTTTGGTCATATTACCCTCCAAATGTTCTTCTAGAGGATTTTAATGCAGAGGAAAGATATACTCTTAGAATGGAACTTTTCACCACACAAACCAAGTAAAAATTAAAAACTTATGTGAAAAAGGTCTCTAAGTTATGTATCAAAGGAAAATTGAGACTTCTTCAGCTTACATGATTAGACCCTGCAGAAGTTATAGAACCATTTACTAATGAATTAAATTGACAAATTATGGAAAGGAAGTGAACCCTGGCAAAGAACTTGTAGTAATGTTTTGGGGGAAAGTAACAACTAGCCCAAAAGTGAGATAATTTGATTTATAAAGAGAACTAATTGGGATGCTTCATCACATTGTACAGGACACACCAAAAACTAAAGCCCCTACATTCTATACTGAAGCTAATAAAACAGCAAAGGTAGGTTAAAAATAAGAAAATTTGAGTAAGTTGGAAAAAACGTCCTTAGGATTTTTTAAAAAGTTAAATTATTAGGTCTTTTCTTAAGTTTTAGCTAGAGTAGTCTGTTAGGATGGATTATCATCAGTCAGATTATTCTGAGCAGTTTGTAGTCCAAAGTTGATCTTTAAATGGTGCTTAATGAATGACATAATATGAACCAGGTGGAATCATTGTTTTGGAAGGTGCATCTTCTTCCTGTAGGAAAATTTATTGTTTACTGTGGAAAACCTAAACATTCTTCATGTCAAAGTGGAAAGTTTGAATTTCAGTAGACATATATTGAAAGAAAAGTATCATAGAGACAAAATAGATATGGGGAGAATTAGAATTTTTAAAAGCAGATTTTGGTAAACTTTGTTCTTAGATTTTTATTTCCCTTCTGACCCACACAAGGTAGCTCTCCTGATATGAGACAGAAACTCTGAGTTTTTCTTTTACTACATATTTAGACTTTAAGAAGAGAGCCACAGTCCAACTACAAAGCCAACTTTGATTTCTTAGTGAGTCAAGACTATCACTATCACCTTATTGAGAAGTAAGGATAAATGTCTGTTTAAGTAGTAAGATTTAACCCTGCAGAGACCATTGTTATCATAAGTAAGATTTTTCTTTGCTTAGTGATTCTTGCTAGATAGCTATCTTTTCATTTTATTCTTTAGGCATCCTGATGTCCAAGGACTGTTGATTTCTCAAAGATGTATATTGTCTATTTTCCTTCAAAGACAAGAACATATTCCTGACCCAATCCTTGTGAAGTTTCCATACAGCTTGCAGGATCATGTCATTTCTCTTTATTAAGCAGGTTGTGTCATCTCTTTATCAAGATATTTCTCTTTTTCAAATCAAATCTTGATTAATTTTGATGGTATCCACAGTTTTTCTTCTTCTGCAGAAACAAGAGCAAAACCCTTTTCTCAACATAGCCCATCCCCTAGTTTCCTTTCTGAGGTCAACACATCCCTGAAGTACACTGAATGATTTAATTCAGAAGTTTTTTCTATTGTCCAATGTTTCCCTGCAGCTGTTGTATTTTACTCATTAGTATTAAGAAAAATCAAGGTTAATAAAACATTCTGCAATCTATTTATGGGGGTATTTATCATCACTTTATGTTTATTTAACATATTCTTTATAGTTCAATTTGATCTTTCAATAATGGCCTGTCATGTAGGACTGTGTGGCATACCTGTAATATGTTTTACATTATAACAAGCAAAAACTATTTCATTTTCTTAGAGACATATGTCTGCCTTTATTTGAACAGGTATACTCATGATGGCCATAACTTCTAGTAAATGTGGGATTACTGAATGAACATTTCCCAACCTCAAAGCAGCTGTCCATTAATGATCTGAATAGTTATCAATGACACAGTGTACATAGTTTAATTTTACAAATTCTATGAAATGGAACATATCATTATGCCAGATATCATTTCTTTGAGTATTCTTTAGGTTACTTCTTGCAGGTAGGTATGGTATTTGGTTGTAAAAAAACAAGTAGGACATTTCCTCCTTGGCTTATAATCTCCTTGATTTGCTTCCATGTATTAGAAAAGTTCTTTTTTATAACTTTTGCTAGTGATATGAATTTTTTATAAAATTTTGAGGCCTTTAGCATGTTTCCAATCAATCATGGAATGATTTCCACATTACTGTGTTAGAGGTCCTGAGAGACCCTTTTGGGATCAAATGTGTATTATGTATATGGGATGATACATATTTTTGATTATATCTTGTACTTGGATATATAATTAAGTCAATTATATATTATCTGGTATATATTCAGTGGTTTCAATATACAAAACAACACTTTCTGAATAGTGCAAATCAGTAACTATGGTGAGAAATTCTTTAAAAATCACTAATACCATGAGAATAGCATATAATTCTGGCTTTTGGACAAAATCATAAAGACTTCGTTCTCTTTTATTTAAATTTTCTGATTTGTAACCTCCCTTTCTTGATTTATTTGCATCAATATAGAAATAGTGGCTGCAGTTATTAGTGTGTCCCATAAAATGCAATGAAAGATCCATTTAGCTCTCTTTATAAGTCAAATTGTGTAACGTTTGAGATATTTGTGTTAGCTTATTCCAAAAACTTACTACAAGTTCTTTTCCTAGCTTTGCTTTCTTCCCATAATTTGTCAATTTTAGCATTATTAGATGGTACTACTAGGTCTATTCCTGATAACTAAGTCACAGTTTTCCTTTTTTACTTAATCAGAGACATTTTCAACATAAGGTTTTAATTTTTTATTTGGCTTATGTGGTAAAAAGATTCATTCTAAAGTAATATCTTCCCTTTGCATTAAAATTCCTGAAGGGAACTATTTAGAGGGTAATATGTCCAGAATGCTGTTAAGATTTGGATCCATACAATCCATATATGCCTTATTTAATTTCTCTTCAATCAAAATCAATTCTCTCTCAGCCTTAGCTGATAATTCTCTGGGACTATTTAAAACCTTGTCAACATCCAAGCTTTCGTTTGAATTATCCAGGTCATCAGGACCTATCCCAATAGCATGCCATAGATAAAAAATTTCTCCTAGCAAACTTTGGAAGTCATTATGACTTTGTAATCAATGTCTCCTAATTTGTACATTTGGTGGTATAATTTTCTCTAAACCTACTTTATAACCTAAATATTTAATAGAATCTCTTTGTATTTTTAGGAGAAATCTGTAATCTCCAAAGAAGCAAAATTTTTCTTTGCTCCTTCAAACATTTTTACTAAATTATCTATATTTGAATCAGATAGTAAGATTGACTTCAGCAGTAAATAGAATGATAACAAATTTAGCAGGCAGACATATAATAATTGAATCTCTGGCTTTTTAAAAATAACAATGCAAATGCAAAAATGTAATTAGGTCTTCAAGGGCATGATCATCACCTTTTGAGGAATTGATCTGAGATACAATCAATATTGAATCTCATGACCGTGATGATGCTTGGATAGGAGAGGATATTCCAGAAGTTTGAAGAAAATTTGAAATGTCAGCGTTTCAATTATAGCAAACAAGTTGACATTAAAAATAATGTTTCTTATAAGAATAATCCAAACACAAAGATGTTCTCTTCTGATATTGCAGAAAGTTTAAAATGTACAAGTATTAGACAAATAAATATAGATCATCAGCAAGAGAGAGTTAATGTAATACTTTGTCACTGAAAAGCACTTTGAGAGTCTATTCATAGGTTCCCATGCCAAATTCAATTAAATTTTTCCTGTCATGATGAAGGAAACTCATTCCAAGAGTAATTAAAGAATCTAATGCCTATTGTAAGAAACAATACTCTTCTGGATGATAGAACAGCTATAGAAGAGAGAAAAAAATTCAGAAGAATTCATACAGTATTTAGGTAAACTTCTATAATACAGTGAGTATTTAGAAATCTTCTATAAATGAGTAAATACTAAAATTAAAAATACAAATAAATGTCATTGTCATTGAAGGTCTTGCAGACACAACTGTGAATGTAACAATAATTGAACCAGAACCTTGGCATCCAAATTGGCCTCTTCAGGAGGTAAATGTTCAGCATTTAGAAATTGGAACTTTATCTCAGTTAAGACAGAGTAAGAGATGGATGTGTCAAATATATAGTGCCAGAAGGACAGGGAGTAAAATTAAAGCCACATGTGGATAACATAGCAATGAACTTATGGGGATGTGATTTGTTACAGCAATGGAATATTCAGATTAATATTCCCCCAATTTCAGAAACAAACCATAAATCAACATATGGTTCTGGAAAAGGTATTAGAAGGCATTAAATAGAACAATCACCTTCCATTCATGTTGTACAAGAACAGGGTACACCAGCAGCTGATCTTTCAAAGATACCAATAGCACTACTTTTTAAGTGATTGATGAACAAAGCTGTATGGGTTTTGCAATGACTTTTAACAACAGAGAAACTGTAGACCTTAGAATAATACTACAGGAGCAGTTAAATTCTCAGCATACTGAAAAATCAAGCAACCCTTGGAATTCCCTTATATTTGTTCTTAAGAAGAAATCTGGAAAATAGAAAATGATCACAGATATAACAGCTATTAATAAAGAGAGTCAGCTAATCAGCTTTCTACAGTCTGGAATTCCTTTGGCTTCCCTATTATGTAAAGGATGGCCTTCTATAGTTATCAGTTTAAATGATTTATTTACAAGAAAAAGATAGAGAAAAACTTGCCTTCATGGTAACTAGTTACAATAATTCTCAACCTGCTAAAAGATATCAATAGAAGGTTCTCTCACAAGGAATATTGAATAGTTGAAGAGTTGGTTTAGTTTAGCAATCCCCAGAATTAAATGTCTCTCTTCAATAGAAAAAATTAAAGAAAACACAATTATATAATATATATATATATATATATATATATATATTCCATACTCTCTGTGAATTTTCCATCTTTACATCACTTATTTTTACTCTATTACTTCTTTTTACCTTACTTAATTTTTATTTATCAATGGTAAACATAGCATACAGAGGGAAATCCCACAATGCCAGGAAACCTCAGAATGAGATTGTGACTGAGAGCTGTCTCATTCTCATTTTACACTTCTCTCTATTGCTGGGATTAAAAGTGTATACCACTACCTCCTGGTGTCTATGACAAACTAGTGTGTCTACCGGTGTTTGTCATTGCTGCCTGGTATATAAGACTGGCTAGTGTGATTGTTTTACTTTTTTGATCCTCAGGCAAGTTTTATTTATTAAAATACCATGAAATACCACTATAGATAATGGTCATTTAGTGTTAGTTAATTATAGACTAAGGCTTCTTCTAACTTTCTGTACATGATTTCAGGTTTGAGTCTCTATCAGGTAACTAGGAATTAAGTTATATATACTCAGATATATATGGCAAATAATGATTCTTTAACCACTTTCAAATGTGCTCCATATAACTTTTTCAATGTTTATTTTTTCTTCATTGAACCAAGATCATGACTAATAGTGACCTTTGAAGTCTTCAAAAGGATAATAGGGCCCCACAATGATGATTCCACCAGGACTATTATAAAACCGCTAAGCTGAAAAATACCACCAAAGATTGACTTTGGACTACAAACTTATAAGAATAGTTTGAGATGACTAATACAATCCAGCCTCACAGATTACTCTAGATAGAATTGATACATGTAGCATAATTAACAAAATCCCACAGACAGATATTGTGGTTCGACCCTTGCGTTTTCTCATTATGCAACACTGAGAAACAAATGATATAGCTACCTTTCCTAGGATTTGACAATTAACCCAATTTTTATAGGGTCCCCTAAAGATGTCACTGCCCCTAGAGAGTAGGAAGTAACTTTAACATCATGTCACCCATATTCCCAAGAGGAAGTGTGGGTGGTTTTTGGTCATTTAGTGGTTTATGAATATTTGTCATTGATTATAGAAATTGGTTAAAAGTTATTATTGGTAATGGTCAGGAAAACTTGAACAAAAGAGATTAGATTCAGAATTCTTATTCAGAAAAATGTAGAGGGGGATATAGATATGATAGAATATAAATGTAGATTATTGAGTCTAGTCTGAAAAAAATAGGGAGAGATAGAAATAGGATAAAAAGGTAGATTTAACAAACAAGCAACTACTTGTTTTAAATATTTTACATTATATGAAACTTTATATATGATAAAAAGCTGAGATTGTTTTTGTTAGAACATGTGGTACGTTCATTTTTTATCTTTCTCTAGGTATTATACCTATAAAGCTCATTTAACAATGTAATGCAAATTTGTCATTTTTAAAGTTATTATTAACAACTAATTAGGATATAAAGAAATACAAATTAGTATTTAGTCATTACAATAAAACTTATAGTCATGTGATATATGTTTTCCTGGACAAAAAAAGATATATTTAATTAGACAGGTCATCATTTAACACTTCAGAGATCTACAGAATATGGCATTTAAGATGTATATCCTAGAGTCAGATTGCAGGCTCCTTCAAGAACCTGAGATCCGATCATGTCTTTGCCTTTAATTGATGGAGAAAGGCTATTAACCAATCACCTCAAGTTGGGGTATGGCCATTGGGACACCAGGTAATAAAAACTGAGAAAACGCAGGTGTGTACTCTCTCTCCATGTGGTGTCCGTTGGATGGATAGAACTTTGGACTTCCCACCCTGGTAGCGTGAGTCTTTCTTCTTTTCATTTATTAAAAATACCTTTTCTTATTGAGCTGGCTTGGTTATTTATTCTGCTGTTATATCTGGTGCCCAACGTGGGGCTCCAACCCATGACCCTGAGATTAAGAGTCTCATGCTCTATTGACTAAGGTAGAACAAAGCCCTAATAATTCTGTTCAGAAGGCAGAATTATATGCTATCCTTATGGTGCTAAGTGATTTTAAAGAACCTCTTAATATAGTTATTGACTCACAATAAGCAAAAAGAGTTATCTTGCATATTGAAACAGCTGAATTTATACCAGACAACACAGAACTGACTTCATTGTTTATACAGGTACAAGACATGATCAGGAATAGGCTTTGCCATATGTACATAACACACATCCGATCCCATACGGGTCTTCCAGGTCCTCTAGCACAAGGTAATACAGAAATTGATCAATTATTGATTGGAAGTGTGCTACAGGCCTCTGAATTCCATAAAAAGCACCACATCAATAGCAAAGGTTTAAAGAAAGAATTTTCTATAACGTGGCAACAACCTAAGGAGATTATAAAGAGATTCCCTACTTGCACTTTATATAACCAAACATCATTACCTGCAGGGACTAACCCAAAGTATACTTAAAGGAATGAAATTTGGCAGATGGATGTGCTCCACTTCGCAGAATTTGGCAAATTAAAATATGTACACCACACCATTGACACTTATTCAGGTTTTCAATGGGCAACTGCTTTAAGCTCAGAAAAAATTGATTCAGTAATTACACATTTATTAGAAGTCATGGCCATCATGGGCATATCTGTTACAAATAAAGACAGACAATGGTCCAGCTTATGTCTCTAGAAAAATGAAATGGTATTTTGCTTATTATAATATTAAACATGTTACAGGTATACCGCACAATCTTATGGGTCAAGCAGTTATAGAAAGATCAAATCGAACTATAAGGATATATTATACAGAAAGGGGTAGATAATAACCACAAAAATAGGCTACATAATGTTTTATTAACATTAAATTTTCTTAATGATAATGAAAAATGGACAATGGCAGCAGAAAGATTTTGGATAATTGAAAAGTCTGTTAAATTAAATCAACCAGTTTATTTTAAGGATGTGCAGACCTCACAATGGAAGCTAGGAGATGTCCTGCATTGGGGAAGGGGTTTTGCTCTTGTTTCCACAGGAGAAAAAAATTGTGGATATTATCAAAATTAATAGTGGTCTGGTTTGAAGAGGAGGAAACTTTTGGAAAGGAGAAATGACAACTCATCCACAATGATGATAATCATACATGTGGTAAAAAAGGCATATAGGATGGGTGCAAGGTTCTGTTCTTATCTCCTCAGGAAAACACTCATCTTCAAAAAGATTCAAGGTGACTGTACAGGCAGCGAGATGTCTTTGTCACTTGTAGAGTTTTAGAAGTTGCTTATTTCTTGTTTACTTAGGTAATATTATATCCTTCTGGAGTCTTTGATGGAGTTGAAGAATGGATAGTTATAGTTATAGTTTTCCTTAGTTATGATAAAAGATATAAATATTGTAACTGTAATTCTTACTTGATAACTGTTTTGTTATATGTAATTTTACTATGTTAAAATGAAAGCCTTTCTTTTTGTTTAAACAGAAAAAGGGGAAATGTGGGAGGGTCCACCTGTATTTCTGTGCCTTGATTGGCTAAATAAAGACCTGCCTGGCTTATAGTTGGGCCAACCCTTAGGTGGGCGGAGTAGACAGAACGGAAGTGCTGGGAGGAGAAGAAGGAGAGAGCAGAAGCCACGAGCCGCCGCCGCAGATGGATGCAGGTTAGACCCTTCCGGTATGTCACCACGTGGTGACTTACAAACTTTTATAATGGGTAGTTTATGAGGAGAGGGCTAGCCGGGAAAAGGCTAGTGATAATAAGCCGGGCAGAGTTTAAATGAATCCAGTTTGTCATGTGGTTATTTCGGGTGCAGCCAGCCGCTTGAGCGGGCCAGCGGCTGGGTGCTGGGAACTTACAACCCGCACACCGCTCCCCTAATCACAACAGGACCATGCATGTTTGAATACTGACATATGGAAACATTTTACAGCCCAATAAGATTCAACCAGAATATCAAATATGTTCCATAAGTAAAATTTCTAAACATATGTATATATATTCAAAATATATAGAGCTGGTTTTGGAGTTGGACTATGGGTCAATCCCTCTCTAATTTCAAGCCTGTTTTTAAAACAAAACCCAGAGTTTCTGTCTCATCTCAAGAGCCATGGTATGGGACAGAAGGGAAACATAATTTACAGAACTTCTTTGCTTTTCTTCATATCTATTTTTGTTTTTATCATGTCTTCCATTGAATATATATGCCTAAATAAATAATGCTTAAGTTTTCCATGATAAACAATAATTTTCCCTGCAATAATCTTTGAAGTTCCCAGGAAGAAGATGGGGCCCCACAACAACTCCACCTGGCTACTATGATGTCATGATGCTGATAGCGCTACTACAAGACCTGTTTGGATACCAGATGCCAGGAAGACTCCAACTTGGTTTCATGAAATGGTGCGCTTCTTTTACAACATTCTGGCCAGACCTCCAAAAAATAATCAGAGACTATTTCCATTTTTACCAGGCCAAATATTAATCTGGTAATTTAACCATCATTTATTTTAATGGGATCCCCTAGAAGACTGTCACCCCCATGACAGCTGGAAGTAACTTTAGAGGACAACGTCCCCTCTCCCAGCAAAGTTTGCCCTCAGGCTTAGTGACATCATTTAGGGGTTGATTATAATTATAATTAATATACGGTTGAAGGATGGGGAGGAGTTTTATAGTCTCAAGGAAAAAAACGGGATAATTGAATGATGTGATAATAGATTGATATTTGTGAGTTATTGTTTTTAGACAATTATATTGGTAATTATATTGGTATAGATTTTTGTATATTGATACAAAGTTAAATTATATTGAATATTGTATGCATGTATGTTTCTACCTCTGTTTAAAACATTGTTTATGTATTGATATATATAATATATATTTACCATACCTCAATGTACATTACTACCACTGATTAAGATACTTATATATTGTTTATATTTGAAGGTCATTGTCCTCATTTATTGCATGGTTGTTTATTGTCTTAGTCTTTATGTTAGACAGGTATTGAGAATTATAGATCAATAGTTATCTATGTTTGTTATATTTATAATTAAACTAATCAGGTTCTTTAGATACATAGAGATTATATTCAGTACAGATAGATAATCTTCAACCTCTTCAAAAATGTAGAAAATGGCCTTTAATCTAATTTAGAGTTTCATAGTTTCGTGGCAGTGAGACACATTTGCTCCTGGCAACACCATTCTATTCCTGAAAGAATGTTGAGCACCATAGGAACTCCACCTGGAGCCCTTCTTCTTGGCAGAACTGGCCTTTGGGCAAAAAAATGTCCATACCTCAACTACTGACAGAGATACAGAATATCTGTAAATGGATAAAACAGGACTGTCATATCCTGACAAGACAGGGTAAGATAATTTTGAAAAGTTTCTTGCCTTCAAAAATAGTATGTCAGTTACTTTAAGCCTTATCCAAAGTTGGTCGCTTCAACATTGCAAATTAGACTCTTGGTGATTGCCCAGGTAGTTAGTTGTCCCTGTCATTTGTTACACATTTTGGAAGTTTCTCAATTGCACTTCCTTTCAACTCAATATTGTTTTCCTTCTCAGATCTTTGATGGAGTTGAAGATTAGATAATTGTAGTTACGTTCCTCACAATTTAGCTAAGCTTAACTTCAGTGAAATAGTTAGACTCACTGAAATAGAATGCTTAGTGGAATTTTTGTTATATGTTCCTTGCTTAATATTGTTTATTGTTTGTAATTTTGTATTTAATGTCTGTTCCTATTGTATATAGCTGTGTTGGGTTTGGATCATTCATGTTTAGACAAAAGAAGGAGATGATGGGGAAAGGCTATTATCCAATCACCTAAAGTTGGGGTGTGGCCATTGGGACCCCAGGTAATAAAAACTGAGAGAACACAGGTGTGCACTCTCTCTCCATGTGGTGTCTGTGGGACGGATAAAACTTTGGACTTTCCAACCTGGTAGTGTGAATCTTCCCTCTTTTCACTTATTGAGTTGGCTTGGTTATTTATTGTGCAGCTACAGTTAGTGATAATTCAACTTTTTTATTTTATATGTTCACTTCATTATTTTGTTTTTTATTTATCAAATATTCCAGCATTATACTGAATATTAGGGAAAATGATAGCATTTATATATTGAAAAGGTATGCAATCTTGTTTATCTTGGCATGTTTCAAAATAGACCAGGCATGCTAATTTCTTAAATGTGCATGTTTTGATGAATGGATAAGGAAATAATGTTCCATATGTACTCTACACTGCTTTACTCTCATTCAAATATAGTAGAATTTTATGACATGAATGGAAGTACAAATTGTTGTGTTAAGTGAAATAAACAAGGCACTGAAGAAAATTATCACCTTTAGTGTCATGTGTAGAATATGTCTAAAACATTGACTCTACAAAATCTAGAGTAATTTGGTGATTATTAGAAGTTTTGGACAAGAGGGGAGAAATGATTGTGGAAATAATTCATATTTAGTAAATTCTAGTGGCATAAAAAATATTATTTAAGTTTTTGTATGTTAATGTGATATATATTTCCAAAAACAAGGACGTTTTTTGTGTTTCACCATAAAATATTGTTTTAAGACTATGTTTTAATTGCTTTTATATTTAATATATTGTA
>JAQHUG010000617.1:7816-27634 GCA_028555095.1 Dicrostonyx torquatus
CACACACACACACACACACACAAGCACACACCATCAAAATTTGAGAAAGATTTAAATGGAATCATTTCACTTTTCCTTTCAATTGAATGATAGACCCAGATTAAAAAAAATAATAAAAGATTATAAACCTTAGGTTTTAAGCTGTGGACAGACTGAATGGGACACTTTGGAATGGTGGTTCTACTTGCTATTTCTGCCATGTGGGGTCAGGGGTTGCCCAGGAGATGGCAAATTCGTAGGTGGGTGCTAAACAGCAAACATTTTGAAAGTTGTAGAGTTAGTTATGAAAAATGCACAAAACAGAGACTGTATAGCAAGCCAGGGGCGATCAATCAGCAGCAATTAACCAACAAAGCCAGCTGTGCAAGCAAGGCTGGGGAAAACCTGGCCATCTCTGTAGGTGTCTGTGACAAATAGCAGCAAAATGAATTCCCTTGAATCCATGTTCGGCCACAGCTTATGGGCAGCACAAAGATCAGCAGGGGACAAGTTTGAACTCTGGGGACTCATGTCTTTTTTTAAAATGGGGTAGAGGTACCTGACTATATTTCCCTGACTTTTCTTATTTTCTTATTGTAATTAACCAGTTACAGAAGCCCGATTAAAAACAAAGGTTTATTTGGGCTCAGGGTGAACGGATACAGTCCATAGCAGGGAAAGGCATGAAAGCTGGTCACATTGTATCCGCAGTCAGGAAGCAGAGGGCAAGGAATGACGGGGCTCAACTGGCTTACTCTTTTCTCCTTTTGATACAGTCTGAGACCCCAGCTGTGGGGTGCTGCCACCCACACTTGAGGTGTGGCTTCCCTCCTCAGTTAACTCTCTCTAGAAACACCCACCAGACATGCCTAGGTATGTAGTGGTTCTCAGCGGGTCATGACCCCAGGAGTCACCTAAGACCATCAGAAAACAGGAATATGTACATTATGCTTTATAACAGTAGCAAAATTACAGTTATGAACTAGCAACAAAAATAATTTTATGGGGGGTGGGTCACCATAACACAAGGAACCATATTAAAGGGTCTCAGCCTTAGGAAAGCTGAGAATTGCTATTTTAGGTGACAATTGCATGGTTACAGTGCCAGCTGGTCTGTGACTGCCCCTAAAAGGGATGTGAAATCTGTAAGGACAGTACAAATGAGGGAGATTCTTGGGGAGAGGGGGGACGAGTCTGCGGAGCGGGTAGGTGAATGCTAGGGAAACGCTTTGGGAAGCATTTTGAACAAGCCTAGAACAAACCAGGAGAGAACCAGAGGTGACCAGAAACACCATCACTGTGATGCTTCTGTTCGCTGAACTCTTCCTCGCCCTGCTCCACATAGTTAAGTTCACTCTATTGGAAGTGTTGCCCCTGCTGCCAAACATGGAATGTTGTGTATTAGGACAGCCAAGTGCAAAATTGGTTCCTAGAGACTAGGAGACACACAAACATCCTGGACACTGCAGTGTGGTCGTCCCACTGATCAGTCTTTCCCTCTAATTTTTAATTTCCCCAGGTAGGAAGAATTTCAGTTTAGTTTGTGTCCTTGGGAAACCAGTAGTAAGAAGATTGGGGAGCACATTTTTTTGGCTCCCCTCCCCTCTCCCTTCCATTCTCTTCGGTCTAGACCAGGACTACATATTCTCCCCTATTTAGAGTATTTTGTATATTTTTAATGTGTCTTAAATGGAAAACCTGTAATAATCAAATTCTTTTCCGATAGTGATGACCCAAATGAAACTTGAAAATATTTGTAGGTATGCCCAGTAATGCCCACAATCCAGGAAAAAAAAATAGACAACCAAACATGCAAAAAAGCAGGGACAGGATGTAAGCTTCCTTTGTTGACCTTCACATGACAGTTCTTCCACAGGTCCAGAGACCTAGGATAATAGCCTGTTAAATGTGAATGGTTCCTCATCTACTCATGGAATTGAGTACTGAGTCCCTAGAGGGTGGCACTTTGGAGGTGGTAGAGCCTTATAGCGTGACTACTTCTGGTGCTCTCTGTTTCTGGATTGCAGGCACAACATGATGGACTACCTTACGCTCCTGCCTCCGTCCCCTCCCTGCTGCCTGTATCCTTTCTTAGTGAACTAAAATAACCCTTCCCTTGCCTAACTTAGTGTCAGATACAAGGAGAAAAGTAGCTAACACAGGCACTTCAGAGGGCCTCTTCATTTTCCCACAGAGATCTGAGAGGCCAGCTTATACATTTGAAACCCCACGGATCCGAGGCATCAACTCCAAATGTACTAAGTTGTCCCCTTGAGGGTTATCGCCTAAGAACATCCTTTCTTAGTGCTGACTTTTTGCCACCCTACAGTCTGGAGTCAGATGATTCTGGGTCCTTCTATCATGATAAGACCTGTCCACTCCCTGCCCACGGCCCCAGCATAGTCCTGTCCGTATGCATCTGAATGCTAGCGTGCTCCACATCTGTCGCCTTCAGCTTTGGACCCAGCAGCTTATTGGGCATTCTGTTTCCATCTATGCCAGTCTCTAGTCTACAGCTCCACTAGTCTTTCTCTTGGGGCAGTAAACAGATGTGTTGTGGGTTCCCAGTGGTCCTGTTAGCTGGAAACCCACAACACAGCTGTGAACATGCTGGGACACCTGGTCACTGTAGCCGAGGCTTAGTCTACAGTGTGCTCTTTCTCATGTGGTAAGCTAACCGACGGCGTCCTCACTTACCTTTTTAGTGTCTGGTTTAGAGGCCACTGTACTCGTTCCACAGGTGCCCTGTCCTTCCAGTGTGGGTGATGGCTAGATACCTCAGGACCATGGCTTGGTCCTTATGAGATCTTGTTCTGAACCTGCCCTTTTCCCCTTTCCAAAACACACTTCTCGACTTTTTGTTTTATTCTTTAAAGCACTCTTTTGTCACCTCGCCTTTTAGAAGAAAACTGAGCATTATTTTTAAGGGCTATAGAATAAATTGGAAGGTACATTATTCCAGATCTGTCGGGAACAAAGCCCCGTGTGATGCCTGTGGTGTTGCCAGAGTCTCACAGTCCTTACTGGCACTCACGGGTGGTTATAGAACAGGGCAGGGTAGTAAAAGCTAACTTGTTTTCATCTTAAGGTGGAGAAACTCAGCTGGAGGTAGCTTGTCAAGGTCCCCTTTGCCCCTCCCCCTGCTCCAAGTGGTTGTAAGTGTCACACTGATAAGAATGAACAGAGGCTGCCGTGGTGCACAGCATTGCACTTTTTGTTTTAAAGATTTTTCTTTTTTTTAAAACAATCTTTTTTTTTAACATACCAATCCCAGTTCCCTCTCCCTCTCCTCCTCCCATTTCCCCCACCTTCCTCCCACCCCACCCCCATCCTCAGAGAGGGTGAGGTCTCCCACGGGGAGTCACTAAAGTCTGTCATATCACATGAGGCAGGACACCCACCCACATATCTAGGCTGAGTAAGGTATCCCTCCATAGGGAATGGGCCCCAATTCCAAAGAGCTAGTTCATCAGCATTGAAATTTTAAGAATTTTCTAGACTCCTGAGCTACAACAAACCAAACTGGATTTTAGAAAGAATTCTGATCCTTCAGTGCATGTGGGAGGGGACATCTATAGGAAGGACCTTTGCCTGAAGTATCTTGTCTTCTAGGGAGTCTGTCAGCTCTTGTACATTACATATACTTCCAGAACAATGCAGGAAGTGTTGATCCCCAACACACACACACACACACACACACACACACACACACGCGCGCACAACAAGAAAGGTCAAGTCCATTTCATTTCTGCATACGGACAGCAAACATAAGATGAAGGCTTTAATTTACTGTCAGTTTCTGTTGGTTTGCAACACAGCTTTTTCCCCAAAGACTCTGTAGCCAGTGCTTACAGAGAGTACACAGGCAACTTGTTCTTTTCTGAGAACTTTGTCCCTCATTCCTATCCATCCGCTCCTCTCATGGGACTTTCAAAGCTGTTGGTGTGGGAACCCGGGTGTGAGGAGAGAGAAGGGAACGGTCTGTGTCCCTCTTATGTTTCCTGTGGGGAAGTTAGGAAGATTGGATAGCCTTCGCAAATGAGCCTTCCTCAGAGGAAGACCTGCGAGAAGACAAATTTCTGATCCAGCGCCTACTTGCGCAGAAGTGGGAGTCCTGAGCTTGCTTCTCATTTGGCTGTGGTGACACTAGGAAGCCAAGCCCCATACATGAGGCTTAACTGTAAAAAATGTCAGCATATGAACCTTTAAAATTCTCCCGCTGTTCATCTTTTTTCCCTTTTTTATTGTCTTGAATTTTACTTTGTTCTGTCTTATTTCCTACATTCAAAGAAAAGGTTTCACAAACATACAGAAATATTTAATAAAGCAATTGACCCTCACTTAAGATACTGACTGTAAACCCCTGTAAATTCTTTCTTTTAGAAGTTGCCTTGGTCATGGTGTCTCTCAGAGCAGAAGAAAAGTAAGTAGGAAGGATACTGGGTGGTCCGTGTAGCACCTGCGGGGGGCCTGACACCCTGGCCACAGTGACGCTCACCATAGCTTCCTCTCGTGAAGCTGTGTTCATCTCCAGTAAATTCCCAGGTAATCTGGGAGGCCATAATTTCTCAACACACTAACCCCTTTCTGCCATCTTTCCCTGACATAGCTTCTGTGCTTTGTTTTTCCCTCACCCAGTTACATGACGGGGGATTACAGGATTGTTTTCGACCTATAAGCTCCTTGTACCCTATAGCATTTTTCTCTATACTCTAGTTCATGCTGCTATAACAAAGTAACATTAGTGTAAAAATTAAAAAATAAACTTATTTCCCACTCAGGCTGAGTGGCCCATGACTTTAATCCTGGCACTCAGGAGGCCAAGACAAGTAGATCTCTTGAGTTCGAGGCCAGCCTGGTCTACAGAGAGAGTTCCAGGACTACAAAGAAAAACCAAGTCTGGAAAAACTAAAAGCTTCTTTCCCACAGTTCTAGGGGCTGTAAGTTTGAGAGCAAGGAACTAGCATAGCATGGTCTAGGGACCCTCTTCATGGATGTGTATAGTTGGTTTCTAGGGTGGTCGTGATCTTTGTTTTTGAGATTATATAATAATTACATTTCTCCCTTTTCTTTCCTTCCCATATACCTTTCCCCACTCTTCTTCAAATTCATGCCGTTTCTTCACTGTTGTCATTGCATGCACATGTGTATTTGTATATGCATATAAATTCATAAGTATAACCTGTTGAGTGCATATATTATTGTGTGTATGTTTTTCAGGGCTGACATTTGGCACTGAGCAGCCAGTTGCTGTGCTGTTCCTGGGGATGGTCACCTCTCCCACTCCCAGCTGTACTTTTTCGGTGCCTTGTAGTCTACAGTTGTGAGAGGACCCCCTTCCGAATTGTATATAGCTGGATTTTAGCATGGTCAGGTCCCTGTGAGGACCTTGCAACTGGTTGCACACAGTTGACCTTTCATTGTGTCTCCATGTTTAGAAAGATAGCAGAAATGATCTCTGAGGTCTCTTGTGTGGCAGCACTAACCCTGTGAAGTCTCCTGTGCCCTAATCCCCCATCAAAGGCTCCTCTCCTCCCTCCTGTGCTCCTGTGCTACTGAAGACCAAATACATGCAAGGCACTGCCTTTGCACTGAGCCACACCCCAACCTAGCCCCACTTCCTTCCTGCCTCTCCATTTTTGCTTTTAGGCAGTTTACACTGTAGCCTGTCTGGCCATGAACTCAAACTCTGCCTCTCTTTGCATGGCTCTAAGTGCGGGCAGCATGGCTCCTTGCTGCCACACCCGGCTTCAGCCCCACTTCACAAGATCACGTTGGGGTTCAGGTTTTAGTGTGTGAATCTTGGTTAGTGACAAATACTCACTCCATAGTAATTTATTAACCAGGACAGAACTAGAGTTCTTTTAAGCAAGACAGCCCTTGTTTAATTTTGCTCTTTTAATTATTTTCAGAGCAAGTAGCCAGTGTAATAGTCCTGCTCCATCTTAAGGAAGCAGAGGGAGGGCGGTGGGGGAGTGGGGGAGTGGGAGGGCCAGGAACAAGGGGAGTAAATGTAAATTTTTCTTTTAACAATAAAAAAAAATAGTTGTCTCTAATGGCTGCAGCTTAGGGTTTTTTTTTTTTAATTTCTTTTTAACTATCACTGGATTTAGAGATTTTCCTCCATGTTGAAAGTCACTTACATGTTTGTTCCTAATGTTTAAATTATCTCATATCAAAACACATACTTTGTCCTTCTGAAATGCTCTGTTATCTCTGAGGGTTGTGCTTTTTGTTTTCTTTGCTTTCCACCCAGAAAGTGGCCTCTGACTCACTTTGTGTTGTAATAAGGCCACTTGTTCGTTTCCCAGCCACCCGGGAGTTCAGACCTGAGATAATCACACAGAAACTACATTATTTAAAACACTGCTTGGCTTATTAGCTCTAGCTTCTTATTGGCTAACTCTTACATATTAATTCAACCCATCTCCATTAATCTGTGTATTGTCGCATGGCTGTGGCTTACCGGATAAAGTTCCTGCGTCTGTCTCCAGCGGGGCTATGTGGCTTCTCTCCGACTCTGCCTTCTTTCTTTCAGCATTCAGTTTAGTTTTCCGCACCTACCTCTATTCCCTGCGCAGGCCCAAGACAGTTTCTTCATTCATTAACCAATAAAGGCAAAGCATAGACAGTAGGACCTCCCACATCAACTTTGTCCTTTCACTGTGTCCTTCAGCCCTGATTTCACCTGCTGAGAAATGGGACTCAGAATGCTCCCTGGGGAGGGTCTGCTTCCAGAGGCTCTGCATGGAGCAAGTTATAAACTATAATTCAACAGTTGAGTGCATGTTGGAATTTGTGATTCAGATTTAAAGTTGCAATGTTCTTCTTATACTAAACAAATAAATGTTATTTTCTATATTCTTGTAACATATATTCACAAGATTTTTCTTAATTTGTCTTGTACTAAACAAATCCATATCCTGGTAATACTTGTTCAGTGTCCTGATATTTCTTCAGTGAGACAGCAAAATGCTGAGCAAATTTTAAGACTTTTTTCTACTGCTTCTTTTCTTTGGCTTTTATCCCGTAGCTGTTTAGAACTTGTATATAACATGTTTTGTAAGGTTAGCAACTTGATAAGTAGTTACAATTACTTTTTAAAATACACATTGATAGAGCAGTTTAGTTTCTGTTTTTTTTTCTACCCCACCCCTCCCACTTTTAAGGGGTCTGCTTCCATTAGTTCCCATTTATTATTCAATATTTTATTTTATGTATTTTTTTCTTGTTTTCTCAACCAAAAGACAGCACAACATTGCTTTTTTTATTATTTTATTGTATTCTGGAGATCAAATTAATAATACAGAGTTTTAAAACTCACGAACCTTTCTTTCTGCATTATTGGGAGGCTCAAATGTGATGATGTACATTTACGTTATGAAATATTCATTGGTATCATATTAAGAGTCTTTCATCCTAGTAAAAGGTTGTGTTAAATATTTGAATTTTAGTGTAATGTTGTCTGATAGAGAAGTTACCCCAGAGTCTAATTTTCTTTCGGGTTAGATCATCCAGAGGCCCATTGAGCTGCCACTGGATGCACACATTCCTGAATATTGACTTTCCCTCCCTTCCTGCCCGCTAACCATTTCTTCTTTGCTGCTAGACCATTTCCTAGCATGAGTCTCATGTGTGAGAGACTCTTGGTCATGAGTGTTCAGACCCCCTCCCCCTACAGCAAGTGATCCTCTCAGGGTTCTTATTCTCACTCCCTTTGTTGGGTCATTGGAAGGAAGGTCCTCATGGGCCCCATTGAACCAGTCATGATGTCTCATCCCCATCCTTACCCCCACATATATATACATGGTACTGCAGCTCCATGTATCACCAGGATCACCATCTGATCCTAGCACTGCCTTGGGCTTTTGGTCCCCAGCTGTGGTACCCAGCACTAGTGACTAGTGAAGTAGGAATGCTATACTAATCTCCAGCTCTGTTGAAGAGGACAAGGAAATGCCAGTCCCTGGTAGACCAGAAGGACCAAGTTTTACCTAAGCAAGTACTGCTTCACCATCAGTTGGGAGTTTTGTACAATCCTTACCTTAATGCAGTTGTTCTCAACCTTCCTAATGCTGCAACCCTTTAATATGTATGGTGACCCCCCCAAAACAAACAATTATTTTCATTGCTATTTTATAACTGTGGTTTTGATACTCTTATGAATCATAATGTACATATTTGTGTTTTCTGATGGTCTTAGGTGTCCCCTTGAAAGGGTTGTCTAACCCATCTAAGGAGCCACAACCCACAGGTTGATAATTGGTGTTTTAGTGCTACTGAGTCAGAATCTTGAGTCTTGAGTTAAACCCAGAAATTATGTTTTTAGGTGCCTTCCAGGGGATTGACAGGCATGCTCAAATTTGAAAACCATTCTAAACAATAGAGGTTGGAATAACAGTGCCCTCTCTCCTGTAGATAAAGTGTCATAGGTTATATTTGTAAGCATTTCATGCACTTTATAGGGTAATAGGTTAATGTAATTTCCAGGTAAGTCTCTCAGTGGATCAACCATGTCTTAGGCTTGTTTTGGCCAGACTGCTGATCAAATCAGGGATCTTATTCACAAATGTTTTTCTGTTCCCTTTTCAGGAATATTTTAGTAAGTTAGAAGATATGAGTTTTGTATTATTTTCATTATTGGTGGTTAATTTGTACTTTTTGTTACTGTTAAGAAGGATATATGGGTTCCAGTATTCAAAACTCTATGCAATTTGGAAATATAATACAATCACAACCACACTTCCTCATGCCCTTTTATAAAGAACAGTTTTCCCTCCTGACTTCCTCTCTTACGCTCTGGCTCTGTTATTGAGATTGTCTCCGCAATTGAGAGCCCGTTAGTTATGACAGCCAGGACTCTGGAACAATGAAGTCTATTTTAATCTCTGGATTGAAATGTGGCATGGAGGTAAACAGTTACCTCACTTTGAGTCTGTGGAATTTCCAGTGGCCTCTGAGGCCACTGCTATTTCTCAGGGTCACAGATGTTGACTTGTGCACATTCCACAGCTGGTAAATTTCTAGCCAATGAGCATCTCAAGTCTCTGGTGGTAAGCCTCAGTAATCATTTTTCTACACAAATTTAGCATTCATTCATAGGTTGTAACGTAATATGTAATCTTAAAAAAAAAAAAAAACCACGATTGGCTCAATTGTTAAAATTATTCCAGGGATGGAAGGAATATTTCAGTACAGCAGTTCCCAGCTGTGGTCCCTGCTGGCCTTTTCTGGCTTGCAGTTATAATTTAGCTACTCTTGATTGTCATTCTTTGTACTAGCTCTTCTGTCTGTTGCTGTGACCAGATGCCTGATATAGAACAAGGAAAGAGTGGGTTTATTTGGGCTCAGAGTTTGAAGTCTTGGACCATACCACCTGTTATGGAGAGTAAAGTGTAGGGGTGAGCTGTGGTCCACGGTGCTGATCAGGAAGCAGGGAAAAGGGGATACTGTACACTTGGGTCTTCCCTTCTACCTCTTTTGTTCTGTCTGGGCCCCATTCCATGGAGTGGAGCCACCACATTCAGGGTGAGGCTTTTCTCCTTCATTTAACTTCTCTGGAAATACCTACAAAAACATACCCAGAAGTATAGCTCCTAGGTGACTAGTTAAGAATGAAGATTAATGTCACATTCTTTCACCACTTCACACAGAATTATGTCTATGGATGTTTAGGCTTCTTGAAGGATTTACTGTGGTGATATTTTGTTTGTGTTTTAATAAATAAAGCTTTCCTGAAGATCAGTAGAGGCCAGGGAGTGGTGGCACATGCCTTTAATCACAGGACTCAGAAGAAGGAAACAGAGGGATCTCTGTGAGTTCAAGGCCACCCTTGGCTACACGAGATTGAATCTGTCTAAAAGAGAAACAGCTCACACAAAGGGGATCCTAGCACTTGGGATTCCACCTGTTCAATCCCAGCCCTAGGGAGGTGGAGACAGAAGTGATATGACTGGGCAGAGAGAGGAATATATGGCAGGAGGAGACAGGCGCTCATTGCACTCTGAGGTTTGATGGAGACAGGTGCGGTCTGGAGATGCATTCTGTGGACAGGATTGCCCCTTTGGTCTTAGCATTGATAGAGGTAAAAGAACTCTCTAGTGGCTGGCTGCTCTGCTTCTCTGATCTTCAGCATTAACCCGTTTTTATTATTAATGCCAATTAAAATTCATCCGACATTTTTACTTTTCTTTTTTTATTTATAAACTCTATTCTTAAAAAAGCTCACAAACAAGCAAACTAAAACTATACACCGAACTTAACTAGGTCAAAGTGTATACGCATCAGCGAACTTCTATACAGTTAGATTAGCTATTTGAAAAGACACTGCGTAGCTTCTGTTGGATTTTACACTTCACCATATGTATTTATCCACAACCAAAACAAAAAAAAAAAAAAACTCTGACAGACTTAAAACTAGGAGAACAATTAGCTCTAAACTCTTTTTGATAACTCGTGTCCATCACCCGCACTCAGTCCTTCCTCATCCCCCAGTGTCTAACCTTTCTCGTTCTCTTTTCTGCCTGTCATACAGAACCCACATGTGCATATGTGTATTGATTACTGGACAGTCTCTCCATGTGAGGGAGGACATGCAGGCTTTTATTTCTTTCTGAGATTTTATGACTTTGCTTAATATGCATTCTAAATCCGTCCATTTTCCTGGAAATTTTGTGATTGTATTTTTCTTTTGATATTAGTAGCATTCATTCTTAACGTGTTACCAAATTTGTATTATCCATTCACCCACTGACGTTCACCACAGTTCTTTGCTGTAGTGAACAGAGGAGCACTAAACATTGGATTCTAAGTCCACAGGTGTCTGAATGACTGTTCTGTATCAAATGCCATGTAAGTCCTTAGTCCAGGAAGACTCAACCCCTGCCTCGGTAGTGCCGATGGTTTGATATTGGTGGTAAGAATGAGCATACTCTGAGAACTGAGTGTAATTAAATTCTTCAGCATATGACTGGCAGCCAGCAAGTAGGGTTTTATTATAGGATATGGGAGTCTTGGTAACAGCTAGAATTGAATTTTTTCTAGACTGTAGTTATCTTTTGTATATTCTGCCTCGTTTCTCTTCTCTGTTGCTGTATGGCTCTCCTTATGCCATTTTTCCTATTTTTATTTTTATTTACTTATTTTATTTACTTTATTTTAGGTAGGGTCTCTCAGTGTGACTCAAGATGGCCATGAGCTTGTGATCCCCCTGTCTCAGCCTTCCGACTGTTGGAATTACAGGTGTATGGTTGTGCATGCTTCCTCTGCTATCTCTACCTTTCCTTCACTCTCCATAGAAAAACACCAACTCAGTTGGTCAAGTGGCCTCCTCTAGGAGTGGCCATGGAACATGCATGGGCTGGAAGCAAGAGAGAAACAGTGTCTAGAAGAAAGACTCTAGGCACATAAAATCACATCTCTGCCAGGTCTGCACTTTATTCCTTCTCTTCATCTAGATACGAGCATAATTTTAGAGCCAACAGAACCAAGTTTTGGAAGATTAATTTACACAGCTCATTTCACTAGCAAGCAACAGAGCTAGGATACCGTCCACAGCCCTGCTCTAGGGTACACTGCGTCGTTTAAGAACAATGCTGAAAGAGCATTGTGAACTAGCCAGAAACCGCACACCTACAGTGTAGTTTATCTTCCTGTCACTACTAAAGATGTGCGGTAATCAACCTAGAAAGAGAAAAAGGTGGGCACTGTGGCCTATACCTTTAGTTTTAGCACTCAGGAGGCAGAGGTGGGTAGACCTCTGGGGGATTAAAGCCAGCCTTGTCTATAGAGCAAGTCCAGGACCTTGTCCTCCAAAAAAATCTAAGAGTCAGGGAGAGAAGAAGAGATAGATTTTGATTGATTATATTGGCTTGTGGTTTTCGAGGTTTCTGTCCATGGTCAATTGACTATTTCTCTGGGCCTGTGACAAAGCAGCACAGCATAGTAGGAGCGTGTGACAGGGTAAGCTTCTCACCTCACAAGATAGACACCAGAGCCACGGTCCCACGGTCGTCTTTGAGAACATCCTTCCAAAGATCTAGGCCCTCCCCCAGGTTCCACCTCCTAACAACACCACTGAGGAAGTCAGGCTTTTGTGACTGGACCTTTGGGGCACAGAGAACAGTCAGTATCCAAACTCTAGTAGGTAGGACATGCTTGCCAGACAAGAAGATCATGGCACACAGAGCAAAAGTCACATGATAGAGAATCCTCCAGAACAGACTGGCCATGCTGCTCCGGAGATATAAATAGTGTGACCAGAGCAGGTAGGGGAAACAAGGACCACAATTAGGAAGATTGTTGTGGGGGAAATGAAGGAATTTAATTCATATCCTAAAATTGTCAAGAGTCCATTTAGTGGAAGTTAGGCTGAGAGAGACACGGGAACATTCCTGGTTGAGAAAGGTCAGTATGATCACCCACGGAAGACAGCAAGGTATTGGAAAGCATCATTACCTGGAGGGTGTGACAGAGTTCTCATTCCACACCTAGAAGTGTGGGTGACAGAAGTCACAACCGTGAAGCAGAACCTGCAGGCTAAGAAAGTAGACACGGGCACAAATGGGGGAGCTAGGAATGCGGGAAGATTCCTGGCCCTTTGCGCAGAGAACCTCAGAAGGAAGGCTATGTTTGAAATGTAAGGTAGCCCTCTAAAAAAAGAAAGCTAGCACAGGCTTGCGCGGTTTGGATGCTGTAATGATGCAGATGTTCTGAAGTCATTTGGACCAACAGTCGAGACACCCCTGAGATCCGCACCATAGATGTGAAGTTGGCTTCAGTGCTTGGCAGTACTCAGTGTTTGGATTCCAAGCTAAGTCTGGGGAGTAAAGACAATCTCCGAGGGAAAATTTGTTTAGGGAGAAGAAAAGCAAGCCAAATTCAAAACTCCAGGGAATAATTGCTGAGGAGCCTCATTTTTTACACCCCCTCATAAAGGTCTAGTTGGAGAGAAGTTTGACCCAATCTAATTTCTAATTTCTTGAGACCTGTTGTATGTATGTTAAATATGGCTTACTGGGTACCTGAGAATCTCCTCAATGAAACAAGGAGAATCTGTGTTACTTGGAAAATCATTTTAGCTCTGAAAGTGGTTTAGATTTTAGCCTAAGTATGAGGGAGGTGAAGATGATGTGAGGAGACAGGCTCAACGGCTGGGGAAGAGGCGTTTAGAGGCATCTTATTCAGTGCACAGATGCCCGGAGTCTCTAAACGGAGATAAGCCTCCTGCTGCATATTTCCAGTGCCACGGTTTCCCATAAAGGGATTCATTGTTTTGCTGGGTAGCTTTAGATTGATAGTATCAGAAAATGCCTGCCTCTGCCTTCACGTCTCCCTATGGCCCTTGAAACTCCCTTGCCCACAGCAGCTGTTCTCCTGGTTAGGCAGGCGCTTGGCTTCAAGGCAGGCTCCACAGTGAGATGTTTCAGGCCCTGGCCCCTCGTAGTCATGTCTCTGTTATCTTGCTCCCAAGCTCCTTTTCTGCTAGAGGTCCTTGTAATGGAATTCAGGTTTCCTTTAGGTGGTTGAGTTGTTTCTCTTGAATTTTGGTTAACTCAAATTTATGAGAGGCCGTATCTTTAGACTGGCCAGATACCCCAGACCAAAGCAGACCAATCCAAATGATGTTACCCATGCTAAGTACCTAGAGATCAAACTGAAACGTAAAGAAGCATGAAAATCCCCAAATAAGAAGTCAGCACAGCAAGTTTCCGTTGCACCCAGTCACCCTGAGTATGACATCCTGCAGCTTTACCCCTCACAAGGATGTAACGACTTCACTTTAACCCACCCCTTCAGGTTGTTTATTGTACTTTTTTCTTCCCCCTGGGCAAGCTATGCCTACAGCCGTTCTAATATTAGCTGGGCACCTTCATAACTTGTGACTCACTTCATAAAAGTCAGTTCAGCCAATTTCATCAATTCATGACATTCTGCTTTTTGAGACAACATAAGAAATCCCACTTAAAACATCTTAAGCTTGAGCAATCAGATCGGCAGCTCTGGAGCTCATTCACGCTCGTGGTGCGTCATGACAAAATTGAGTTTGTTCAAGACATCTGTAGGTTTTGATTAACGTTATTTTGGTAACTGAACTGCGCTATTAGATCCTATTGAGCATCCAGTCAAAGTGTTTACTGTCAGGTTGCTTGTCTTTCTAAACACACTTTCCCTCTTTTGGAGATTACGGAGATCAGTTTACCTGAAATAAAATGGATACTAGGATGGCCCTCCAGGGGCCTCAAGGTTTAACATGTCCTGTTCTTTCCCTTTTCCATTGAGGAGACTTGGTTGACAACTGAGCTTTTCCCTGGGTCTGAGGACAAAGTGAAAACTGTTGGGTCAGATGAGGACCCAACCCAGGGGCCTCTGGGTGTGTCATTAGGGTTCTGACCTCAACAGAACAAGTTTTCTCCCGCACATTCGTGAAAATGCAGGGCGTGAAGATTTCTCTGAGGCACGCTACTTTGGGATCTCACATTTTCAGACAATAGAATGCAAAGACTGAAGTCCTGAGAAGGAAATTGGTTCCTGCTCTTCCAGTACATTTTGCAGCAGTCTTGTTGATTTTGATAGCGTTTGGAGCAGAGAGTCCCAGTGAGGTGTGACAAGCCCTCCTCCAGCTCCCTGTGTTCCACTGGCTGCTGCGAAGCCCATCTCAAGAGTGTTGTTTGTGTTATTAGCATCGTCTGTGTTAGCATAATATATCACTTTTAAAAAATCTCATTTGCTGTGAGAAAATGCCAGGATGGCTTGTCTGAGTCTTGCCTCTGAATTATTTTGCATATAGCACTGACGCGTTGAGTGATCATAATGGTATTGTTCTCATGTCTCGAGTTGGAAGCTTTAGCCAAGCCATGCAATGGGAAATGCTTTTAAGTAGCTGCTTCCCAGCCGTCAGCCAGCTGCTTCCCTTGAAGGAAAGCACTAGTGGTTCTTCTCTGTCTTACTAATGAGGAGCTGAGGCAATGGGAACATGAAGGAACTTGCTGAAGGTCACCTAGCTATCAAGTGGCTGGCCTGGGACTCAAACCCACCCTCTCTGCTTTTGCTTTTTATATCAAAAAAGCAAAAAAAGATTCACAAATCTCCATGCAAGCCTGACTTCCCACTGGATGCTTCTGTTCCATTCTGTGTTTGGTTGGTATGGTTTCCATATATGCACATACATGCCTACCCATGAAGCATGTTCAGTGCGGAGCATGAAGCCAGAGTCAACTTTTGGTGTCCTTTTTTAGGAAACATCTGCTTCAGCTTTTCTTTTCTCTTTTTCTTTTTAAGATAAAATCTCTCAGAGTCGGATGGTGGTGGTGCACATCTTTAATCCCGGAGTTTAGGAGGCAGAGATAGGTGGAGCTCTGAGTTGGAGGCCAGCCCAGACTACAAAGTGAGTTCCAAACAGCCAGAGCTACACAGAGAAACCCTCTAAAATCTCTCCCAGGCCTAGATCTCAGTGGTTAGGCAAGGCTTGCTAGCCAGCAATCCCTGGAGATTCCTACCTTCTTCCTCCCCCTCCCCTCATTCCCACCCACCTCCACCTCCCCGGTCCTGGAATCCAAGCTTGGCTCCTAATGTTTACCTGACAAGCACTTTACCCACTGAGCTATCTCCCTAGCTCAGTAAAGTTATTTTCTTAAACAAGAATTAGGAAATTCTAGCCATAACACCTTGAATACATTTGATCTTATCTGACCTGGGAAGCTAAGCAGGATCAGGCCTGGTTAATTCTTGGCTGGGAGACCCTTTTCAAAGCCAAATAATGCTGCATGGCACTGCCTCTCTCTGTTTGTGTAGTATTTATAAGGACTATGGCAGAATTCTATATAGACAGATACTTTCTTTATTCAACAACAAGGCTAGTGACACACAAGATTTATCCAAGATTGTATTGTGGGATTTTTAAAGAATATGTCAAAAAATATATGGTAAGGATATAGGGAAAGACAATTCCTTACCCTCTGCTGGTGCAGTGCAAACTGTATAGCCATGGTGGAAATCAGTATGAAGGTTCCTCACAGATTAAAAATAGAACAGGTGTATGAGGTAGCTGTCAAGCACTGTTAAGCATATATTGTACCACAAAAAAAAAAAAAGGTTTTCTCATCCGCATTTATTGTAGCATGTTTCACAGTAACAAAAAGATGGACTCAGCACTGATATCTGTCCTTGGGTGAATGGATGATGAAAACTTTGTATATATACACAATCGAGTTTTCCCCTGCTCTGAAGGACAATGAAATGATGACGTTTGCGAGAAAACGGTCTGGAAATCATGTCAAGTGAAGTGGCACAGGCCACATTCTCACGAGCAGATCCTAGCCGTGATGTTCACGCGTGTGCAGACGTGTAGGACTGTGGAACTAGAAGAACATGAGCAGGAGGAAGAGGATGCGTGTGGCATGCAAAGAGGAGGCTGGGGGGTGCGAGGCTGCAGTGGGCAGGGTGGGGAGGAGGATGAAGGGTGTCAACAGAAGCGACTAGAAGAGTTGCTTCAACACGCACCCATGGCTGGGGCTGTATGAGGCTCCGTGGTCCTAGCGCTGGTCCCAGTGCTTCACCGCAGGTCCTAGCCCTAGTGTGTGTTTAAAAGGAAAACGGGAAATACAAAACAAGCAGGCAAACACTGTAGTGACTGTTATAATATCAACACGAACTTCAGAGTAACACATATTACAGCGGCAGAAATGTCAAAAATGAAACCCAATACTTTGCACAATAATTTTTAAAATATTTTTTAAAACATTATGTAGTTGTCAGCTGTGGGGGGGGGGATGTAGCTCACTGGTAGAGCAGTTGTCAGCGGGGAGAGGGGGGTATAGCTCACTGGTAGAGCGGTTGCCTGACAGTGGCTAACCTTGAGTTTAGTCCCAGATAGTGGGAGAGGGTAGGGAAGGAGGTGTGTTCGATTTTGTCATTTAACAGAAACTTAGATGTGCCTGAGAAAACAGAATCTCAGCTGAAGAATGGCCTCCCTCAGGACTGGCCTATGGACTTATCTGTGGGACATTGTCTTTATTGCTAACTGATATTAGGAGGGCCTAGCCCACTGGGGATGGTGCCGTCCCTAGGCAGGTGGGCCTGGGCTGTGTAAGAGAGGTAGCAGAAGTCAGTGTTCTTCAGGGTCTCCGCGTCAGCTCCTGCCTCCAGGTTTCTGCCTTGAGTTACTGCATGCGTCCCTAGATACAGGCTGTAAAGGATAAGTGGAACAAACCCTCCTGTCCCCAGGTTGCTTTTGGTCTGTGTTTTATTACCGCAGCGGAGAAGCGAACTAGAATAGACTGTATGACTTGATGTCTGTTGAGATTACAGTGTCTTTATCTTTTGGTTTCTTATTTTTTTTAGTTTCAAAGTTCAGTCTGTTTTTAAAAGTCATTTCTCTCACAAAGGGAGATCTTTCTTTAAAAAACATACTATATTACCTTATTTCTTTAATTCCCAGTGGGAGAGAACAGCTGTCTATGAGTAACATTGTACTTAATCTCCAAAACAGATATCGCTGTGTTTTGACTCAGAAACCTCAGATCTTTCTGGATCTGGGTCGCTCTAGCATTTGATCAAACATGAACTTCCCCCTTTAAATACAGAAGCTAAGACACTGATGGTATAGTACCTTGCCATGAGGATAACCTAGGCAACTTTGTAATATTTATTTTTGCTAAGCTAAACTCTGTATCTGAACAACCAAGGTGAGGAAGATGCCAGTCTAAATCTGCGTGAGGTCTGCACACAGCAGTTTGTCTTGTGATTTTCAGTGTGGGTTTTTTAGTCCTAGTCATTTACTGATGAACACAATAGAAACCAAAAGTCTCTTCGAAATCCTTGTAGCAAAGCTCCTCCCACTCGTGTTACCAGTGACATCAGGGTGCATGCCAGCACCCTCGTGCCCAACCCCATGGCACCTATCTTCTCGTCACCTGTATTTGGCCCAATTCTGTGACATTGTTGAAGTTCAACTGTTTCTGATCCACAAAGAACAATTTCAGAGAAAACAGAGACTATGACCTAACAGTTAAGTTCAGGAGTGGGCACACACTTTCTGTGAAAAGTGGATCTGTTGGGAAGTTAGAGTCTGTTCTCACAAGTTGCCTACCATACTGCAGAAGATGGCGGCAGATAATGGGTCAGTAAACAGTGTGGATATGTCCCATGAAATGTGACTTGTGCACAGAAATTGGAATTTCATCTGCCTTGAACATATCCTGATTTTTTTCTCTTCAGACTATAAAATAAATAAATAAGTAAACCCATTCTTGGCTTGTAAACCACACAAAAACTGACCCACTTTGGCGCACAGGCTGACCCAGCCCCAGTTAAGCTAGACTTGGCTATCGCTGCCTTTGGTATTTCTACTATCTTAGAACATTTTGTCTGTCGACCTAAAGCTACTTTCATTATCTCACCTTGCGGAACTTTGCACCCCTAAGCCTCATTTCCCTCACCTTCCTCTTTCCTTTCCTGATCTCAGTGCTCTGTTAGGTGGGCTGATCTCGGCTGTCAGGGAGACACCAGGAAAGAGCCCCTCAGCGGAATAGTTGCCTGTTGGTCTATGGACTTGTCTAAGGGCTCATTTTTTTTCTTTTTGATTGCTAAGTGATGTAGGAGGGTCAGCCCACATAGAATGTTACCATCCCTAGGTTGGGCCTGGACTGTATAAGAACGGAGGCTGATGACAAACGTGAGAACAAGCCACCAAACAGCCTCCCCGCCATAGTTCCTGCCTGGGCTCCTGCTTAAGTTCCCGCGCTGGCTTCAGTCAGTGGTGAACTGTCACGGGGAAATGTAAGCTGAAATAAACTCTTTCCACCCTGGGTTGGTTTTGGTCAGCATTTTCTTTTTAATCAGAGCAACAAAAAGCAAACTGGAACACCTGTCTGTCTATTTTGCCGTCTTGGAATCTAGGAGTCATGCTCTTGTTCCCCTCCCGTCCATGGGGCCATGACTGTCCAGACTTCACATGCCACCTCTGAACACCTCCTCTTCCTCTACCCAGTGCTTGGCTCATGACCTCTGTGTCACTTGTGCGTAGAGACCTTCCCTAGTGCTTTTGCCTCTGTTGCCTTCCTCCTTCATCTAACATGAGGCTTTCTAGAACCATTGTGAGCATAACGAGCCTTTGTTTAAGCAATCTCCATTTCCTCCCAGGGGACTCTGTGGGGTAAAGTCTCTGGAGAATTGCACGTTTTAGTTCTGAGATAATCTTCCTCACCAAGCCTATAGTTACAGCCTACAGTTAGCTCATGCCCAGGCTACCTATTAGAAACTGCATCTCACGCTCCATTGTCCCAGACTGCTCCTGTGCTTGGGACACTTTCGTGAGCTTTTCTCTCAGTATTGGTTCCTTCTTCATTCAGAAAGGCTGAATAAGCCACCTCGTCGGTGCCCCTTTCCACATCTGTTATCATTTACTCACCTCTGTGTCCTTGGAACTTTTATGATGGATGCCTCAGCTTTAGAGTCAGTCTGAGAGAAATGGCGGTGTTTTCAAAAAAGGTCCAATAGGTGTGTGTGTGTGTGTGTGTGTGTGTGTGTGTGTGTGTGTGTGTGTGTGTAGTGACTGACTCAAATCGTATGTTGGAACCTATCCCCAGTACGACACTGTTGGAAGTGGGGCCATCCTGGAGGTGACTAGGGGCTGAAGATGGAGCTCCTGTGAGCGGAATTAATAGTCTAATAAAACAGGTGTCACTCTGTCCCTTCTGCCATATATAGCAAGAGTACTGTCACGATGAGCCAGGACGACAGCCCTCAATAGACCCAGTCATCTTCTATCTTTCCTGCCTCCAGAGCAGTGAGAAATGCATTTCTGTTTCTTTGGGTTGTGAAGTCTTGTTACAGCTGTGA
>JAQHUG010000617.1:31682-55829 GCA_028555095.1 Dicrostonyx torquatus
CTCAGGCTTCTTACTAGCTCCCATAAGTTATATTAACCCATTGTTCCCATCCATGCCAGGCACATGGCCAGTACCTTTTCTCAGCTGGGACAGGAACACATGCTGCTTCCTTGGAGATCTGTGCAGGAATGCCAGGGAAGCGTCCTGCTTCCCAATTTCTCCTGTTCTCCTTGCTCCACCTCTACTTCCTGTCTGGTTTTCCTGCTTATACTTCCTGCCTGGCCAATCATCGTTTATTTAAAACATGATTGACAGAATTGTCCTGCACCAACGTCATTCTTCCAAGTGTTGGGGGAATGGTTGTACACTTTCTGTATTGAACGGGTGGGAATTCTCCTTCATTCTCTTTTTTTCCTCCCTTTATGAATTTGAATTCTAACTTAAAACTTATCACAGTTCTTCAGGTAGATAAAATCCTCTTGTCCGACACATGCCTTAGCCACTCAGAATGTAACTCATGAGGTGCAGGTGAGGTGTGGGGTGTGAGCAGTCACCGCACACGCTCTGCACACGTTGACTCTGAGAGGTGGGTACAGCAGCCGCCTCACACAGCTGGCCCGAAGATGCGAAGAGTTGATAACTCCCTGGGAAGTGCTGACAGCTCTCTGGCACACAGACAGACCTCAATAGGACCTCAACATTCCCCTCGCAGGAAGTGAGCAGCAGAGGTGGTTTCTCTCTGGCTCCTATGTTCATCCAATAGTACCTGCTCTGTGCCCTGTTCTCAGCAGAGAGCCCACGCTCATGACAACCACAATTTATTGCAGCCAGGTTAGTTTCAGAGAAAATGTTTGCCTTCTTTGTAGGAGACTGAAAAACAGCTTCACCGGAAATATGATAGTCTACTGCCCACCCGCATTTTATTTTCAAATGTTCAAAATAAGCATATTGTGTAGGCCTCAAGGGAGTGAGACTTCATTTAGGAGCAGAAGACAAGGACAGACTAGCTGTTCCTGTATTTGCATGTTTTCAATGAACAGAAGCGGCTGCATCTCAGCTTAGGAAACAAGATTTTTTTCTCCATTTACTTTTAGACTTGCATCGGTTCTCAGTATTCTGTGTATCAGATATTGACATTACGATTCATAACAGTAGCAAAGTTAGTTATGAAGTAGCAATGAAATAATTTTATGGTTGGGGATCATCACAACATGATGTGTTAAAGGGTCACAGCTTTAGGCAAGGCTGACTTATAGGAATCTAGTTCCCTTTTCATGTGACAGGTAATACATTTGCCTTTGAAGAAGAAAAATATAGCATTTAAGTTGGTAGACACTGAACTTTTTAGGATCAAAGTAAATTGAAGAGACTCAAATCTTTCTACTGAATGTGTGAGGAATATTGACGGTGACATTCTGGGAACTAGAAGATGGGGGCGCTGGAAGTGGAGTTCAGTGAGAACATGTGACCCTGGAATCCATTTCCAATGATGCCAGGGAGGAGGGGAGCCAGAGAGATGACTCAACACAGAGCACTTGTTGCTCTTCGAGAGGACCCAGGTTCAATTCCGGGCACACATGGTGGGTCATAGCCTAGTTCCATGGGATCTGATGCCCTCTTCTGGCCTCTTCATGCACCTGGTATGTGTAACATACATGTAGGCAAAACACACTTTAAAAAGGTGGTTGTTCGTGTTTTAATCTCTTAAAGAAAGAAAGGGGTTTTCTGGTCAGTCCTTTATCAGCTGGGCAGTGCTGGAATGTCTTACCAGGATGGTATTAAATCTTCCCACCAGACAGACATTTCTGACATCTTAGCATTTTGCCGGGTTATTTGCAAACTGATTCAACATGGAATAGCAAAGTAAGGTCACTGGTAATTTCTCTTTCTCAGCTCTCCAGCTCTGGTGAGTCAGTGCAGTGTAGACCTCTGAACCGCATGCCACCAGGAATAGATGCACAGTAGGAAAATAACAGCCTGAGAGTCAAGGCCAAGGGAAGAGCTCGGGGCTCGCAAGTGTGTTCACAGCTCTGCTGTTTTTAGCTGTGTGATCTCGTATTGGTCTTAGTCATCCAGGGTCCTAGGTTCCTCATGTATAACACAAGGTTTGGGGACCTCTTGGCAAAACCAGGTCAGCTTCAGAATTTAAAAGCCGTAAAGGGAGACAGGAGGTTGCATTTTAAGGGGATGGTGATTTCTGAATTCATGATTTAAGTAATTGTGTGCTTTTATGGGCTCCTGGAAGCCAGCAGAGGCTGGTGAGTCAGCCTTCCAGCGAGCTGTTGCCGCCCGCAGTGCTTTTGCTGTTGTTACTTTACAGCAAAGCAGCAGCAGACTACAGCACACAGTTGGGCACTAATGTTCTAGAAACAGAAACTGAGACCTTGCCCACAAGGAGCTGTGAGGGACTTGTGGCTTGTTTTGCCAAGGTTAGATCAGAGGCATGAGCCTGGTGGACCCGTTCTGTCCTGAGATGCAGTCCTACCTAGTGAGATAACTGGGAGTGAGCATGGACATCTCCTGGCTGGCCCAGCCTGAGCCGCCTGTGCCTCCTCTTTCCCTGGGGTCTTCCTCAGACTCTTCTGTGGTTAGAGAAGCAGAGAGGAAACTGCCCTTACTCTCAGTACTAGAACAGCACAGGTCTACTCTGTGTTTCCATACAGCCCACTTGGCTTGTCGCAGACTGCCTGCTGTCCTCGTGGTGCACAGGGAAAGAGCTGAGATGGGGTCTCTATCCCTTTGTGGCCTTGACTGTGGCACCTGGAGTCGTCAGTGTGGCACTGTTAATCATCTCCTTGTTGATAACCTCACCGTGTGCATCCCATGTCCCTTCCTTAGAAGAGAGAGAGTGAGGGTAAGCACCCCCTCTCTCCCAAGCACTGCACACCAGGTGTAATGAACTGCAAGGGCCCCTTGACCTCAGAGAGGCCAGCAGGAATGCTCACTTCCTTATTAGCCCCTCGAAGGTGATATTTAAATGTTATAAGCAAAAATCGACTTGAAAACTTTTTAATTTAAAAAGAAAGTCCAAAAAACTACAGTATGTGAAATGAGTAAAAACAGATTCTGCTCACAAAGGCAGCTGAGATGAAGATATATGTGACATCAGTAAGAATATGGAAGCCCTTTTGATGAGCTCATGGCAGGTGACGGGCTTGGCCTTTGTCTTAGAGCATGCAGATGTAATCACAAATGGTAATGTTCTTTTCTCTTTCAAACCGGGATCGTCAGGCTTGCCAGCCAAATGGTTTTGCCCACTGAGCCATTGAGCCAACCCAAAGTGATAATTTTTTTTTTTAGTGGTAATTTTTTTTAATCAAATGATACTTGTCTACTCAGAAAAAGATAAAAAGCTTGTCATGATAAAGGTACCCATTTCTGATTACATGAATGTATGGGAACTAACTTTTTGTGAGGCAACACTGTAGTTCATTAAGAAAGAGAGCTCTACACAGTTAGAAATAAGTTGTATGGTGTGTGCCAGGCTTATAGGCAAGCAAAGAATAGGAGTTCACCTCCTAGGAGGAGTGCAGATCAAAAGAGAGTCCCAGGGAATGAACTCTTTAATTATTGCATATTTTAAAAAGTGTGAAAATGTGTGAGACCCCTCCATGTAGTCTCTGGGTTTGGCAGATTGCCTTGAATCCCCTACCTGAGACCATACAACACTCAGATCTCAATCTGCTTTGTGTGTGTGTGTGTGTGTGTGTGTGTGTGTGTGTGTGTAAGTGTGTGCACAATCAAAGGGAGCTCTTTTTCAGGAAATCTAGTTTACCCACCATCAGTAAGATGGAAGTGCTGACATAGAGTTGAGTCTGCAGGTACCTGGACTTGGGCAAAGGCACATGAATGGTGGCACATGTTTTCCTAAAGCATTCAGATCCTTCTGATGTCATAGAAACTCGTGCAAAGCACTGCCTGCACCCTGCAGAACCTTCTGCTGTGTCCACACTGTCCCAGTCAAAGTGCAAGAGCTGCAATCATCATTCCATAGGATGGGAGGCGGAGCTAAGGACGCTCTGACAGTGAGGGGGCCTAGTGAGGAATGGACTTCTCTTCCCTTGGACTTTACTGTGCGCTGTAAATGGCAGCCGTGTTCTTCGATAAGATCAATAGTGACTCTGCTCTTTATCACTCAGGAAAATGGAACAGAATTCCCCAAGCTACCCTGTCTGTCTGTGTTGTAATTATCAAACAGTTTAGGCTTCTAACTTGCAGGGGTGAGCTGCAATCAGAACAACCCCTCAGCGATCTCGTCCTCAGCAGCTCAGCTCATTCAAGACATAAACTATGGAGACCATGGCCCCACTGCATCAAGTAGTTTAGTGCCAGCTGTGGTGTCTCCTTGGCTGGCCTTGAGATAGAGTCTGAGCACTCGGCTTCCCAGAAACCATCATCTCATCTACCTTTTCTGGCTTCTTCTTCTTCTTCAGGGTTATCAATGCCGGGAAGAGCACGCACAATGAGGACCAGGCCAGCTGTGAGGTACTCACTGTGAAGAAGAAAGTTGGGACCATGACTTCCACCCCAAACAGAAACTCCAAGAGAAGGTCGTCCCTTCCCAACGGGGAAGGACTGCAGTTAAAGGAGAACTCTGTAAGCACGGTCCCTGCCTTGTCTTTGGTCACATACTCTAGCCCCCACTGTGATATACCAGGGCTCCATCCCGCTGACAATGGATGTAGGAAAAGCTAGTCAGGGGCAGGACCCATTCCGTGCTGAAGGTAACACATGTTAGGTGAGCTGGCATTTGAATTTTTAACAAGCCCTAGTTTGTTTTAGGAGCCAATATATATAATCTCTGGTGGTTTCAAAGAAGCCAATTTTCTGTGGAGGAAGTGGCCTAAAAGTCTTGTAAGGGGTAGAAGAAACTCTAGTTCTTGGCTTAGAGCCCAGCTATGACTCTGACTGTCTTCCCCTTCCCTATCCGTTATACTTGGCCTGTTCCTAACAATCTTCCAAGTTAATTTTTGTTTCAGTTGGCCAAAGGCCCTTGCAGCCTGTGGGGGCGGCTTGGCAGACCTAATGTCCTCCTACTGACAAGCCCCAGGGTACATCCCCTCTCTTCAGTGTCTGGAGAGCAAAGCAAACATCCCCTCAGCAATATCTACAGAAGCCTGTGGAGAAGGAATGGGGAGAGAGGGATCACCCCTGTGGATCAGCAGATTGATCAGTCCTGTGGAGAAGTGGCCTGTGGAAAAATCAGCACACATTAAATGAGAGGCCCAAATGTGATGTTTTTGTTTTAGGAATCTTTAGTAGATTTTTTTAATATAAAATATACGGAATTTTAAACGAACTAGGGGTTCTTTCTTAGCCTAGAAAATGGTGTCTTGTTTCATTTAGGCTCAGAGAATAGTAAAAGTATTGAGATAAGTTTAGAGTCAGAAGCACGGTGACCTGTGGCTTCTTCAGCACATGTTTCAGATGAAGAAAGTGTGGAATGAGGCCTTTCCCAAAGAACCCAAGTTGGGGAGGACGGAATGATAATGGGTGCATGTGTGAGCTCAGGCATCTAGGCTTACGAGCTCATTCATGCTGAGGTGCTTGCTTATTCTTTTAGTCTTCATTTTTTATTTCTTTCTTTCTTTATAAATTTATTTTGTAACTGCCAAATGGTAGAAGGAAACTGGTTGGAATTGTGAAATCTAATGCTGGTCTGTAGAAAAATAATTTGAGCAATTCATTGATGAGGAAATCCTTAATATAGGGCTAGAGAGACGGGCCAGTGGTTAAGAACACCAGCTACTGCTGCAGAGAACCCAGGTTCAGCTCCCATCAGCCACATGGCAGCCCACAACTGTCTGTAACTCTGTAAGTGGAGCATCGCATCCCTTGGAGCTGGAGTAACAGATGTCTATAAGTCATGTGATGTGGATGCTGGACTCTGAATTCCAGCCTCCTGACAAAGTGGAAAGATAAGTCTCCAGCCCCATGGTACTGTATTTCTGTGTGCTTATTGATCAGATGTGTGTGTATTACATATATACATATAATATATGCATACATACATATATTCACTATATATATTCATCAGAGAATATCTATTTGAATCCCTTACACATTTTTAATTATATATTCTGTTTTGCTATTGTTTGGTGGGGCTGTTCTATAAAAGCCCACAAACCGTGCCGTCAATCACTGAGCACTTGCTGTGTACCAAGAATGAGATGTTGGGGATTCATCCGGAGGCATAATGACAAAAATCCTTACCCATGAGTCATTTACATTTGCTGAAAGAAGCAGCTAATGTAGAGCGTAGCCTGGCATGGTGGCATGTGCCTTAAACCCAGCATTTAAAAGACAGAGGCAGGTGCAGTTCTCTGTGTTTCAGGCTAGCCTGTTCTACGTAAGTTCCAGGACAGCCAGGGCTATACAGAGAAACGGTGTCTTGAAAAATAAAAACAAAACAAGCAGTAGAGTGAGCCAGGGAATGAAGGCTGCTGAGAAAAAAAGTAGAATTGGAAACTGTGGAGGTGGAAGACAGCAGGGTGGCTGTGGAAGACATCACTAAGAAGGTATGATTTGGGTAAAGACATGTTGGAAGAGGAACATGTTGGCATTGTGGGCCGTTTTGGAGACCTGGATATAAGACTAGGCCCTGAGTCCTCATGAATGAGAAGCAGAGGCATAGAAGAGCTTTGTCATGAGAGTGTGATGCACAATCAGGCAGGCCCATGAAGGTCGCCTTTGGGTCTTTGGCTTGTATGCTGACTGCAGACTTCACTAGATGCTGGGTACACTGACTGTAAAAGGCCAGTGTTTTCTCCCCATTTAGAAAGCACCCCTTAAGAGTCAAACTCTCATATAATAGCACTTGAGGGAGCAGGTGAGAATGTAAGGTCTAAGCTCAGCACAGTTGGAAACTGTAGATAATGATAATATATTATATGCTTTAAAAAAACAAAAGCTGGAAAGAAGGATAGCAATGGTATAGGACCTATAGCCAAAAGCCATCAGTGGGAGACAAATGAGGCAGACTCTGCCTGTTCCCCTGGTCTCCCTCCCTTCAGCCTGCAGACATATTGATCACTGAGTCGGTGAGCTGAGCCCTGGGGTAAGATGAGCTCAGTACAGCTCTCCTGCTGGAGCTGGAGAGACAATCGCTAAACTGAGATGGTGCGACCAGGCCAGCGCTACAAAGATAAGACACCCAGATGATGCAGATTGGCCACTGGGGGTTTGACAGATGGCTTCCTAGAGAAAATGACATTTGAACTGTGATCTTGAAAAGTCAACAGGACAGGGCTGGGTGATGGTTGGCACACGCCTGAAATCTCAGCACTCAGGAGGCTCTCTGAGTTAGGCCAACCTGGTCAACAGAACAACTTCCAGGACAGAGAAACCCCGTCTCGAAAAATAAACAGCAAAGAAAAGTAAACAGGAGAGAGTAGAACTTGGTGATAGACTATATGCCTGACGAGCACATATCATGCCTATCAGAACTGGATTCAATCCCAGTAAAATAAAAAGAAGTAGAAAATAAAGGAAAAACATAAGTAGTTTCACAAGCAAAAAAGTATTAGAAAGGTGTGATTAAAACAGCGATTCTCAATCTGTGGGTTGTGACCCCTTTGAGAGTTGAGTGACCCTTTCACAGGGGTTGCGTATCAGATATCCTATATATCAGATATTTATGTTATGATTAATAACAGTAGCAAAATTATAGTTATGAAGTAGCAACAAAAATAATCTTTCGCTGGAGATCAGCACAACCTGAAGAACTGTATTAACGGTCGCAGATCAGGAGGGGTGAGGACCTCTGAATTAGAGGAAGGTGCATTGTCTAGACAGGTTACAAGAGCGCCCCTGAGCCAGGGTGGATGCACTTTGGAATGGAACATACACGAAATGATGGTGATGGTGAGTTGTCGGGCCTCAGCCTGGGCTCTCACAGCCTTAACAAGTTAGGCTGAGCTGTTCATCCTCAGAAAGCCGATTCAAAGGACAAGGTGAAAAAGTAGAAGCACATTTGTTCAGTGCGACCACACTGGGAAGAATGAGGTCCGGTGACTAGTCCCGTTCAGTACGACCACACTGGGAAGGAAGAGGTGACTAGTCCCGTTCAGTGTGACCACACTGGGAAGGAAGGGGTCCGGTGACTAGTCCTGTTCAGTGTGACTACACTGGGAAGGAAGAGGTGACTAGTCCCCCACAACCTCTCCCTTCAACTCGTCTTCAGGGTCCTGACGTGAAGTTTAGTTAAACAAGAGGGTAATGAGTATAACTAAGCAGTCCTGGGAAGAGTATGGTCCTGTCTGCCATTTCGCCATCATTGTCTCAGCCTCAGTGTCCCCTGTGAGGAGGTCTGACATGTTGTAGCATTGTGTGAAATCTTTTCCTCAGAGACAGGCTTCCCCTTTGACTGGCACAGGGTTTCAGCTTTTCCCTTCTGTCAGAGTGAGAGTCCTGGGGAAATTCATGTTCCTTTTGGTACTTTGTCTCAGTAATTAGATCATTGGAAGGAAGCGGCAGAGTGTCTCTCTTTTTTTTTAAAAGATTTATTTATTATGTACACAACATTCTGCCTTCATGTATGCCCACATGCCAGAAGAGGGACCAGATCTCGTTACAGATGGTTGTGAGCTACCATGTGTTTGCTGGGAATTGAACTCAGGACCTCTGGAAGAGCAGCCAGTGCTCTTATCCACTGAGCCATCTCTCCAGCCCGTGTCTCTTTTTTTTTTACTTCTTTTTTTTATTGTTAAAAGAAAAATTTACATTTACTCCCCTTGTTCCCAGCCCTCCCACTCCCCCACTACCCCACCGCCCTCCCCCTGCTTCCTTAAGATGGGGCAGGATACCCTGCCCTATGGGAAGCCCAAGGCAGGCCCTCCCCCCTCCATCTTGGTCTGAGAAGATGTGCATCTATATAGAATAAGTTCCCAAATAGCCAATACATGCAGAAGAGATAGGTCCCAGTGCCATTATCATTGGCTTCTCAGTCAGTCCCCATTGGCAGTCACATTCATAGAGTCCAGTTAGGTCATATGCTCATTCAGTCTTGGTCCAGCTGGATTCAATGAGCTCCCAATAGATCAAGCACACTGTCTCTGTTGGTGGGCCAGTCCCTCACGGTCCTGACGTCCTCGCTCATCTTCTCCCTCCTTCTGATCTCCGACTGGACCTTGGTAGCTCAGTCCCTTGTTCTGATGTGAATGTGGGTCTCTGGCTCTATCTCCATCCATCATGCGAAATTTCTATGGTGACGATTGAGATATTCAACAATGTAACTATGGGACAAGGTCAGTTCAGGCACCCACTCCTCTGCTGCCCAGATACCTAGCTGGGGACATTCCTGTGAACATCTGGGATCCCCTCAAGAGATAAATCTCTTGTGAATCTTAAAATGACCGCCTTAATGTAGATATCTTATTCCCTTCTCCAATATCCACCCTTCCTCCATCTCCACCCTCCCACAACCCCAGGCTCTCCCCGGTTCTTCCTTTCTCCCTTCTACCCCCCCCCCCTTTCGCCTCCCCCCCCCAATCCCAACCTCCACCCCCATCCCCACACCCATGCTTCCAACTTTTGTCTGACGATCTTGTTTGCTAAGCCAGAGTGTCTCTTTAGAAATTCCTTCACCCCTGCCAGGACAATTACAGTAAGACAGGAGCAGCAAGCATAAGACATGACATTTATCAGATGTCATAATAAGCTGATACTTTAACCGAATGATTTTAGCTATGACAAGATGAATTAGGATAGTAATGGCCAAGAGGACACTGGATGACAGCTAGGAGACTCCATACACACTAGGTGAGGAATGAAGAAAAGATTAAAGGGCCAGTCAGAAGAGCTGGTGTTGCAAGGCCCAGTGGGTGTTCCTTGGGGGAAGAGGGAAAAGTAGGCCCAGTACCAATGATACAGACACCAGGAACAGGTTGAAATAACAAGTTTGGTTTATTTTAGGAAGGGGTGAGCCTTCTATACTCCCCACCCTGCCCAGGAGTGAGGATCTGCTGAGCTGGCATCTGCTGAGGTGATGAGGTCACTGTCTTTAAGTTCACATCATCTCCTGTCAGACTTGGCTGCTGTTGTCAAGGCCCTCGGGCAGACCCCGGGTGGCTTTTGGGAAATAGCTACTGCACATGTTCTTTACTGTCAGTCTAGGCCAGCTGGCTGTCAGGCCCAAGGCTTAGTCATCCTACAAGCTGGTTGGGAAAGAATAGCCAAAGTGACCAGCCCCATGGCTGCCTGAGGTAAGGAGGAGTTGAAGATGGCAGAGGCTCCCGATAGTGTGCTCTGGACAGGTGCCCCCGGAAAGGCAAGAGGATGGGCGGAGGTGCTGACTGGAGGGTGAGCATCCTTCCAGATGAGAATGTTCTCTAGAAAGTCAGCTCACAAGCAAACCTAGGGAGAGTTAGAAGTTCAGAGACTAGAGCCGAAATGTCAGTGTATACCCAGAAAGAGTATGAAAGTGAGAGAAAGGAAGAGGCGGGTCCTAAATAATCCAAGATGAAAGCTATCTTAGTTGCTTTTCTGTTGTCATAACTGAGGCAACTTATAAGAGAAAGCATCTAATTTGGGGGTCAAATGCGCCAAAGGGTGAGTCCATGATCATCATGGCAGGGAGCATGGTAGCAGGGAGGTAGACATCGTACTGGAGCAATAGCTGAGAGCTCACATCTGATCCACAAGCATGAGACAGAGAGACCTTAAATCCCACCCCCAGTGAAGAGCCTCCTCCAACAAGACCGCACCTAATCCTTCCCATACAGTTCCACAACTGGAAACCAAGTATTCAAATCTATGAGCCTGTGGAGAGCATTCTCACTAAAGCTACCACAGAAGGAGAACTGTTAAGGAAAGAGAAGAAAGAGGTTATTATGGCATAGATCACACAGAGGTCAAGGAGATATGGATGGGAAATGGACATATTATAGGCCAAAAGTGGAGCAAGAAGACGAGTAAGAGCTTCATTGTCTCACATGTAAACATAGTGCTGAGTAACACAGGGAACAGCAAAGGTGGTTGTTGGCCCTACTCAATACAAAGACTTAATCCTTCTTCCTTTCCTGGCCTCTGTGTCCACGGTGAACTTAGTAAAACTAGAAGTGCCTGTGTCCAAAAGAGCCCATGTATTATATAACATGTGCAACTTCCTTAGAGACTCAAGAACACCTAAAGACTCTTACTGAGTAACCTGAAATGTCCAAGAAGAAAATTTATTGGAGCTGTACTTTGTCAGTCAGGTCAGGTGTGCAGCCAAGCTGTGACTTTGTGTTTGATGACATCTCTTATGCTTAGTGACAACAGGGTTCATAAGTCACAATGAGATGCTGTTCTCACTGTCAGTTATTACTGTTGGCTCTAAAGATTTAAGGAGTTATTTGATCCCATTAATAAAGTAGTCTGCCAGTGAAGACAGTCAACTTAAGCCTATTATTTTAAAATAAATCAACCTTTTGAGGCAGGCATGGTGCTGCATGCCCTTAATTCCAGCACTAGGGAGGCAGACACAGATGGACCCCTGTGAGTTGGAGGCTAACCTGGTCTACAGAGCTAATTCTAGGACAGCCAGGATTCTGTAGAGAGATGCTATCTCAATAAATAAGTAAATAAATAAATGAACTATTCAGAATATTTTGGGGTGGATAAAACAACATAGCATTACATTCTGCCACTCTTGACTTCCTCATGGAGTGCGGTAGAGGAAGTCATTTCATCTTTGCTTGACAAAGCTTGACAGTGGTGCCTCGCTTCCAAGGGAGCCACAGATCTGTCTCAGGTTTCCTCCCATGTTAAGCCAGACATCAGAAGTTATGGAAACACCAGGCAGTGGTGGTGCATGCCTCTAATCCCAGCACTTGGGAGGCAGAGACAGGTGGATCTCTGTGAGTTCGAGACCAGCCTGGTCTACAGAAGGAGTTCCAGGACAGGCTCCAATGCTACACAGAGAAACCCTGTCTCGGAAAACAAAAAACAAAACAAAACTAACAAAAAAAAAAAGAAAAGAAAAGAAAGAAAGAAGAAGTGAAAGAAGGGATTGGAGAGATGGCTCAGAGGTTGAGAGCACCGACTGCTCTTCCAGAGGTCCTGAGTTCAAGTCCCCACAACCACATGGTGGTTCACAACCATCTGTAATGAGGTCTGGTGCCCTCTTCTGGCGTGTAGGCATACACGGAAGCAGAATGTTACATATATAATAAACAATTCTTTTAAAAAGTGAAAAAAGTTGAACATATTAATAGTTTGAAGAAAATCTAGGGAATCAATATCATTAAATTAGTTTGCTCTGTGGTAGGTGTAGGTTTCATTTTATATGTCAGTTAACAGCTTGATGCTATACTTCTCTTTAGAAGAAGTTTGACACATGATCTCAGCCAGAAGGCCAGGAAGCAGTGGCTGCCCTCCGAAGTGGTTGTGACGGGAAGAGCATTGTCCATCCCAAAGGAAAGTGGGACTTGTCTCATGCCTGGGCCACTTGTGTCCAGTGTGCATATGAAAGGCTGTGAAGCCCCAAGAGGGGCAGATGGGCAAGAGATCCTCCTCTGCAGTGTGCAGGCGGACCTCTCTCTCTGTGAACCCAGTGTGGGCAGCTGGAGAGAAAGGATCTGAGAACACTAGCATTAACAAGGGCTTCTGAAGGTCGGTCTTTAGGAAAGACGCTACAGGCATCTTCGAGGGGGGCAGGGGGAGAGAGCTGGGGGGATAATGTGTGATCTCTCACCGGCTCCCGAAGCCTGTCCATCAACTAGGCTGAGATTCAAAGAAATAAGCAGTATTACTGGGTTTTCTTTACTGTGACTTTAGGTTTAGGGAATTATTTATCATGGAGAGCACCAGTGTGTATAAACAGAGACTTCCCAAGAGCTTTTGCTTGCAGCCCCCAAGTGTCTAATTCTAGGAATGAGATAAAAATGAGTGATCCCACCAGACTGCCTTCCAAAGAAGTTTACCCTTATGGGTATCTTAAAATCTTAGTGTGACGACGTTCATGCCAGGCTGGGCACGGTGGCACATTCTCTGCGCTGGGAGGCAAAGCAGCTGGGTCTTTGTGATTTTGAGACCAGCCTGGTCTACATAGCAAGTTTCAGGCCAGTCAGGGATACACAGGGAGAATCTGTCTCCAAAAAAAGGAAATTTTTTAAAAAATGCATGTCTTTATTATAATGCTTGAAATTTTTCAGGGTATTGTGACCATCACTAGATATCTCTCTCTCTCTCTCTCTCTCTCTCTCTCTCTCTCTCTCACACACACACACACACACACACACACACGACTCTCGACTCTTTGTTTGAGGTGGGAATTGTTTTGAACTTGTGACTACCCTTGGTGACATATTAAGGTCATTTATTATTTATTATTAAGGTGCACTTTAAGGTCATTTTCCTTAAGATAAAAAACAACCTTATGTTGTTTAATTTGGGGAAAGTACATCAAAGCCTGTAGCTTCAGTGTCTGTTAGTTCAGTGTCTAGTTACAATGGCAGGAGATGGCTGTGTCAGCACTGGGGCAGAGCTCATCAGCAGGGGAGAAGTGAGCCCATTATCTTCCGCAGCAGTGGGAGTTCAAGGCACGCAGAAGCGTAATTCATCCGAGATGAGGGCAAGGGACCACGAGGCTGTTACCTCTTAGCTTCAGGTTGCCATTCCTGTAAGAGCTCTTCTAGCCGCAGGGCATTTAGATAAAAGTCTCTTCTGGTCCCACCGCTCTAGCTCTTTAGGATTCTTGGTGCTCTGTGCAGTGATGTAATTCAGAAAACAATAGGCTTGACCTTTAATTCACTGTTTTTCACTTAATTCACTTCTGCTCGTAGCTAGAAAATGTAAACTTTCTGTTACTCTGCTTAGATATTTTCTTTTCCTTGAAACAAGAGGGCAGTGGTTTCTTTTAAAACTCTTTACCTATTAGTTGCAGAGACAAAGAACTCTGGGCAGTGATGAAGAGGTGTCAAACCACTGTCAGTGATTAGAAAGGCACCATGCCAGTGGGCGCACTGGTTCGGTGGAGACCAGGTCCGAGGTGAGAACCTGTAGTGACTGGGAACTCGGTTCAGACTGAGTTCCTCAGCAGCCTCTGTAGATGAATTTTTCTTTGGGCTGCAAGCTCACAAAAAAATGACACAGAGACTCATTATTAATTATAAAGCTCGACCTTTGCTTAGGCTTGTTTCTAACTACCTCCTTTAACTCAGCCCATATTTTTAAACCTACTTTCTTCCATGTTTGTCACCTCCATTTTGCCCATCCTGCTTCCTCCACGTGTGGAAAGGACCCTGCCTTCCTTCTTCCCAGATCTCTCTTTCTAGAAGTTCCTGCAATGCCTCCTGCCTAGCTGTTGGCCATTCAGCTTTTTATTAAACCAATCAGAGTGACACGTCTTCACAGTGTGCCAAAAGATTATTCCACAACAAGCCCCCTTCTCCCCACTGCAAATCTTACAACTGCAGGAAACTATATATATTACTTAAATGGAAGTTGCTTCTTCACGATCTCAAGGCAAAGAAACAGCATCCTCGTGGAGATACAAAAATCTAATTGTTTCCACCAGTGATGGGAAAATATCTAACTAGCTTTGTTTAAAGAAGGTATAATAAAAAGTAAACATGTCAAGGCTGCCAGTGGACAGCAGGAGAACGTGAGCCTGGGATGGACTCGTGGGGGGGGGAGTTCTCAATCGTCCTCCCTTCTTACGTCTCACTTGGGGTGTTACTGTGACGATCTGATGAGAAGCTTTGTTGAAAGCCCCGCAGATGGAGTGGCTGGAAGAGCCACCCTGGACTCTGAATTGTTCTGCTGGCATTTTGGAAACTGGCCGGACACATTACAGAGATCAAACCACACAGAGCAGACACTGGGGAGAGTGTAACCTCCCTGTCTCTTGGGGGAAATAGTGATGTGGCTAGAGAAAGAAAATTGCCCTCCAGGCTCATGATGAGCTGTTTGTAAAAGCAACTGGGATTTCATTCCAAGTGGGAACGCAGATCTTCACATTCGAGATGCTCCTTCCATACTGTTGGTGTGGCCTTGTCCCAGCCTTTATAAATACTGAATCAGCTGTAAGGTGGGGGAAATAAAAATATCAGATGTGCAGAATGCTGGCATCCAGAGAGACAACACTCTCCCTCAGGGCAGCTGTTTCGAAATTAGTAGTCATTCAACTGTCTGCTAAAAAACAGTATTTTGGGAATGTAGTCCCTATGTGTTTTTTATTTATTGACTTATAATTATACTATTGGGTATTAGTATAGAATGTAATTATTTTCCAATCATAATAATTAATACATTTTTCATGTCAAAGGCAATATTTTAAGACAATAACCACCAACAGTTATATGCCAGATTATATGTTCTGTGTGGGTTCTTTATATTGACCCATGGTCTTGTGAAGAGCAAAGACTCCTTGTTATAAGTTAATATGTCAGAACCAATCTCATCAGGAGCAGCAGTAAATACATACCCCAGCTGTCTCCTGGAGAGTTTCCGTTCCACTGAGCCATACATGATGGTTGTCAGATGTGGTTAGAGTATCATGAGGCGGAACAGTGCCATGTGGACATGTTCTTGATTGCTTGCATTTTCTGTCAACAGTTTCTTGTAGAAAATGTCTAACTCTTTAAGAGATGATTTAGTTTAAATTTTGGTAATGTCATCCACTACACCACCTTTAGTTGAGGATCCAGGATCCCAGTAATGAATCACGTTGTACCAATGTTTGTGCACGCCCCAGGGCTGTCCCACTTCCTGCCACATGAGGGCGCCAGTGCCAGTCTCTGGGGAGTAGGAGAGCTTGAGTTCTCCATTTTACCCTGAAAATAGGAGTGTTCCTTTCCCTTGCTGGCTGATTGCTCTGACCTCCTTGTGTGCTCCCCGAGGATAGCGTCCTGGGAGAGAGGAGGGATGAGTTGTTTCAGCTGAGAACTCTGAATGAGTGAAAGAACACAGCCTCCCTTTCTCAGAGCTGTGTAAACAATCCAAGTTCACCCGGGTTTCCATGTCCTCTTTCTGTGGGGCGGTAGCAGGAAGTGTCTTCAGTTATACCTGGGCCTCCCCCTCTTTCTCTGCCAGCACCCCACATAGGTGGGCACCTCATTGCCTCCCCATGGTTCTCACTGGTTTTCTGGTCTGGGGAATCACCAGGACACCAGTGCACGTAAGGAGGGTGCTCGGGATAGTGTCTACTGAGCCATGACCCAAGCAGAGCGCATAGTCTGCTCTTAAAAAGTCCAGCTTCCTGTTCGGTAGATTATTTCATTTAGAGCAGTTTTATTTTTGTTAAAAACAAAACATTAAGTTCTTACTTTACAGATGAATAGAGGAAGAAAATAATTTTAATTATTTTTAGAACTCCCATTTAGCACCTTCTGGAATCTTCCACTATCAGGCAATAGATATAGACCTTTAATTTCTTTTCTTTTTTTTTTTTTTTTGGTTTTTCAAGACAGGGTTTCCCTGTGGCTTTGGAGCCTGTCCTCTTGTAGACCAGGCTGGTCTCGAACTCACAGAGATCCGCCTGCCTCTGCCTCCCGAGTGCTGGGATTAAAGGCATGCGCCTGGCCTGACCTTTAATTTTTGTCTGTGTGTTACTGAGAGTTGAAGACCAGGCCAGAGCAGTAATTTGCCATTGAGCCAACCCCAGCCCTTTCTTCAGAAGATGGTTGTGGTTGTGTGTGTACATAATTACATATAAGATTGATTGTGGTTTTAAATGAAATAACTCAGTGTATAACTTAAATGTTTTATTTTTAAAATATTTTACTTACTTTATTTAAATGCCCTTAATCTTTTATTTTTGATTCCTAAATGTTTCTTATCCAGTTCCACAGTTGATACATATGTCAGGAAAAGGCTTCATTCTGTTTTTCATGGTAAAGTGAACTTAACCCCTGTCTATCTCGAACAAACACAAGCTAGGCATGTGTTGAAATGTCACGTTCAGACAGACTCTCAATGGTGTGTCCTTGTAAATCAGGAGGGACTGGCTTTACATGAGACGTCTATACTAGTGGCAGCAACATTTCCACACGCTGCCAAGACAGTGATATGGGGCTGCGACCAAGCAACTGACCATCAGGTGACAGTCCAGGACACACTGCTGCTAACCAGGACGCAACTTGAACCAATGCCAGTTATCAAAAGATAACTGACTGCTGAAAATTAGGGGGGCCTCACAGAGATTTGTGCTAATGGGAAACTTACACTAGGTTCAAGTTGCTGGAACTGCCTGTGCCCCAGTTTCAGTACTGATAAAAATGAAATAACGGTGACCACTTTATGGTTGACCATAGTGAGATGCATAGGGGCTCGAATGATATCCTCTGAACTGAGAATTCCCCAAGGGGAAATGACTGAGGAAGACCAGAAGTAGCCCAGTGGGGAGTGGGTTCAGAGGAACATCCCATTAGGGACAGAGTGTACTGTGAGCTGCAGCTGGGCCTCCTTATTCTCAATGCCCCCCCCCCAGATAGGGGTGGTCACCCACAGCCCAGATGTTTTGTTTCTTGTGTGTGACAGACACAGAACTGACATTTATTGTTTCTGTTACTCCACAATAGAACTCTCTTTTTCCTTTGCTGCATCATTTTATTAATTGTAGCATGTCAAGGCTGTGTCTGGTCACAGTCGTCAGGGTCCATCACAGATAGCTGCGTATCCTTTCAGCATCGCACTGTGGGTGGTCCGCACACTTCACATGTCATCCACTCCAGGGCACCGTGTAGTTCCTCATCTACAACTCATCTCTTCCAGGCGGCTAACATCAGAACTCGGGATCTCTGGCATTCTGTTCTCAGCTCTTGGTTGAGTGTCAGTGCAGAGAGAAGACTCTGGCATGTCTTAAATCCTTGCTATCCATGCCTCACTTTCGCCTTTTCCTTTCTTTATCCTTTGCTTTTGTGTAAGGAAAGATGGGTGCTGAGAGAAATTTAGAAATTTGTTCAGTTGGGCGTGGTTGCTCACGCCTTTAATCCCAGCACTCGGGAGGTGGAAGCAGGAGGATCTCTGTGGGTTTGAGGCAAGCCTGGTCTATATAGTGAGTTTCAGAACAGACAAAGCTACAAAGTTAGACAATATTTCAGAAAGGAAAGAGAAGAAATTTACCCAAGATTATACATATTATAGAGTAGTAATTCCAAAGCCTAGATTTGTCTTGGCCCACAGCCTATGGTCTTTCTATATCATAGCGTATGAAAAAGATAGAATTTGATTTGTTTTATTGCATTCTAAATCTTTCATTTGAAATGGCAATGAATATTTTACCTGATTTTTGTTTACGTTACAGCAGTATTGGGGATTGAACCTAGGGCCTCATGAATTCTAGGCAAGCTGCAGCCACAGCAGCTTTTTAAACCACCATGGCAGATTGGAATGTTCACACCAGTGACAAACTCAGCACTGGACTGTTAGGTACTGTGAAACTTGAGGCTATATTTGCCTTCTGTGGGACTAGAACCCAGGGCCAAGCTGAGGAGGCAGGTACTACTCCCCCTGAAATGGACAGGTGTGGACAGCAGGACGGTGGAGCTGTTGTGTCCACTCATTCCTTTCTCCTTATCCATAGGTAGAGAACCCAGCCTCCTGTCCACATACATTAGGCCTTCAATTTGCTGGCTCAGTAGCAGGGTACAGGGCCACCAGCAGGGTACAGTCCTGGCCAGGCAAAGCAACTGAATGGGAATGAGACCCATGGCTTTGAAAGTCTGTGGTTTCCAACAGTCCAGTGTGCTTGGGGAGTCTTTGTTGCCTTTTTAATACAGACACCAAGAAGGGAGGGTCACGGGAAGCATGTATGCGTGCTTCATCTGGATCAGTGCAGTTCCACGATGGCCATGTGGTCTGAGGATCCACGGAACTCCTTTGAGATCTTGGGACCTCAGCTACAACTGTAACAACCTAGCCTGAGAGCTGAGAGAGAATGAATGGGTCCGGGCCACAACAGTGAGAGTAAGTCAGCTCAAGTGAGATTGGTGTTGTCCTGGTGGCCTTCTCAGTGTGAAGGGTCTTCCACAAATCTTTCCCAAGTTCCCTTAGGGGAAAAATGGATGCAGGATTGTGAGTTGTGCACCAGTGGCCATGGACCCTTTGAGGTGAACAAAATTCCCTTTTATTCTGCCCTTTTCTGGTTGTGAGGCTGTCAGTCAAGAAGGCCACTGTGCCCCAGGGAAGGGCTATCTAGACCAGTAGAAGGACCTGGCCTCCCATTCTTAGAGACGTGGTGGTGGCCAGCAAGTGGCCTAGGTCACTTTATTGGGTTATAGTGGCTCGTCAAATACCTGGTTGCTGTCTGTCTTCCTCCATCATAAAGGAGAAAGCTCCTTTTAGTCCCAGACAGTCCACGTAGGTTATGTGGCTGCTGCCTTTGGGAGCAGGTACATTCCCTATGCACTTTCTCTTAGCACAACCAGAAGGGCTCTTTAACATTTTGTGTAGCCCTGTGACACTTAGCCCAAACCCAGCTATGTTGGGATTTTTATTGTTTCAGTTATGATAATGATGATGTTGATTATGTTACAGGTGGGAATGTGCGTGAGTGAGTGCAAGGCCCCATAAAATCCACAAGAGGGCATCAGAGACCGTGGAGCTGGGACTACTAGCTGTGTTTGCTGGGAAAGCAGTAATGCTCTTAACCACTGAGCCATCTTTCTAGTCCAAGATACTTCTTTAAATGCAATGAGTTAATAACCAAATAGAGCTGGCAAGATAGCTCAGCAGCTAGAAGTACTTGCCATTCAAACCTGACAGCCTGAGGTCCATCTCCGGTAAAAAGCCAGATGCAGTGGGGAACATCTGTAATCCCAGCACCCTTGTAGCAAAGTGGAAGTTCACCCGCCAGCACACACGCACAGTCACGCAACACAGAAAACAAGGGAGACCCTGCCCATCAAGGTGGAAGGAGAGAACCCAACTCCCAAAAGTTGTCCTCTGGCCTCAACACACACACTATGGCATCCGTGCACCTGCGTGCATACACACGAAAGTAGCTCTTTTAAAAAGCGAAAGTACGTAGGTGTATCAAGGGAATTAATTATGTCAAAGTGATTGTAAAAAAATTAACGAGTTGTGATTTGACGTTATACCTTTCATTAGTGTACCAAAAAAAAAAAATGAGAACTTGGTGTGGACTTGGTTACATCTGTAACTTCAAAGCCGCAGTAAGGTAGGAAGTTCTCCAGGGTATTGGGAATGACAGTGTTGTTGGTTCTTTGGATGAGAAGAAGGTTCTGCTGAGACCATCATGGCCCTGCAGCCCTAATAGGAAACTCTAAACTCCAGATGTTTGGAACAGTAAAGTTTCACAGACTCCCTAAATTGAGAGCCAAGACGCCTGGCCTGGGTTCAGCTTGTCGCAGGTTAGTGCTACTTGACAGTCTTTTTGGTGCCTGCACCTGGCTTATTTTGTTTTCTTCCTTCCCTGTTTTACCTGCCCATGGGTTCCAGAATAGTACATGAAGACATCACCCTTTCTTTGCCTCAGCTGTTGTCACAGAAACTGACATCTATGGCTACCCAAATGCCACGAAACCCCTCGAACAAGAAGCCCAAAGGCAGAGCCCAAAGGTGCAGTGTTTGTGGCTTCCCTAGCAAGGTTGCCAGAGCCCAGGCTCTTCTGATTTCCTGCCCCCATCATCCTGGGCCTAAAGATTTCAGCTTTGTTTATTTGTTTGCAAAGGGATAACTCTGCTTTCAGGTATTGGTCCTGGGACCCAGGCAGGAAGTGAGGAGAATGGGAGAGGAGGAACAATATGCCCACTTGCCACAAGACAGCCTGGGAGCTGATGTGTGAGGATCATAGCACTGACGACTCAGTCACCAGTAAGGAGAAAGTAGAGGAGATACTGACTAAGCAGTCTTCCCAGCTCCCTAAGTATAGACCACTTGCCCTGGCTAGCAGGCCTTGTCACCTCTAAGTCCCCATTGTGAATGTTCTCACTGTGAAGTTTTCCCCACGTTCCCCAGCCACACTGATCTGTTTCTGCACTCTAAAACATGGGGAGTCGGCTGAGGCACGAGTTCCTCTAGGGTGGTCCTCATTTGGTAGAGGTGTAAGTGATAGTAGGGACAGCAACCACCTCTGCGTGTGTACTCGGTGCATGGTACATAGATGTCACTCAGCACACACTGCTTAGAGTCCCCTTAACTCCCCCACACACATAAAGTTAATATCACCTTCAGTTCATATCAGGAAATCACGGCAATAAGATGCACACTTTTGACTGCCACAGCACAGCCTGACCAAGCCATGGCTGAACCGGTGCCATCCTCCACCCAGGTAATGTATGTAGAAGTTGGCGTTAGCACCCAAGCATCTAACCCTGAAGGCGTTTTCCTTTCTACTGCCCTAGGTCCTGAGTTTGATTTCCAACTAAACTTCTACTAGTCAGCGTTTTTAGCATATGCGTTTCTGTCTGAATTTGGTTGAATTCTTTTGGGGGGTACAGATTCCTTGCAGGAGCCATCACTTTCAAACTCTTCTCCTGTGGTCTTTCCCGGTATAGCTTGAGTGATGCCATCTCCATGAATGACCTTTTGTGACTTTTGTGCTGAAGGCCAGAATACTTTGAGTAGACTCTAAGGACTGGGTGGCTTGCTGCCATTCCTTGTAGTCCTGTGAGTAGACTCTAAGGACTGGGTGGCTTACCGCCATTCTTTGCAGTCCTGTGACTAGACTCACCATTCCACACAGTCACAGAGCTCCCTCCTTTCCTTTCTCACGCCCCCATTGGGTCACATGCAGGACGGTCCCCTCTTGCACATGTACTTTGCCACCACTTGCTCTCTAGCCCTGCCGTTACTATTGTCTGGTGTTGTGACCCCTCCCATTCTTATACATGAACTTCTCTGAAGCTCTCAGCCCGAGCCTCACAACCCCAGGACCCTCTTCCTGCTGCAATGGCCTCCTACTGATTTGAATGACTTCACACTGGATTATTAAAATACTTTTTCCTTTTTTCTCTTTTTTGTGGGAGGGGCTTTAAGGCAGGGTTTCTCCGTTACACAGAACTGGAATTTACTGTGTAAACCAGGCTGGCCACAAAGTCACAGAAATCTGCCTGCTTCTGTCTCCTCAGTGCCGGCCTAAAAGGCGTGAGCCACCATGCCCAGCATGCCTGATACCTTTTATGAGCAATCTTTTATTACTCCTGTCTACTCTAGTGCCCGTTATATACATCTTATACTTGTGGAATCTAGGGATGTTTTAAGACAGTCTCAACTCACCTCTTCATGCACCTCAGCATTCCAAATGCAGGTCGCAGGGGTCTGACGCAATGCCTAGCTCGCATGTGTCATTTAGTCGTATGGTTTCTAGACATGCTCATCTTAAAGAACTCCGAATACTGGCAGGAGCTGGGAACGGAACTGGGCTTCTGTGGGCTGGCGTTTGTTCTGCGAGCATGAAGACCAGCACTGACGCTGGGTGTGGCGTTGTTCCTGAGACCCCAGTGCTAGAGGGACATGGAGCTAGGGTCTTTGCTCAGCCGGGTTAGCTAAAAAGTGAGCTCTGGGCTTCTGCAATCTTCAGGTGCAGTGAGAGACCCTGTGGACAGGGCTGCACAGAACCCCAGTTCCGTTCCCAACACCCAGTTCAGACACCTAACAATTCCTTGTTTTCCGGCAACTGATGCCGCTGGCCTTTGGACAACCATACTCACATACACAACAGACACGCACCTTGATTGATTAAAAATCAATCTTTTGAAAAAACAGACATCAATAGAAGACATGCTGTGTCAGTCTCTGGCCTCCACGTGTAGCCCCATGTGTGGGTTCACTCACACACACGTGCATGCACACACACACATGCACACAGAGTAGCCCCTGGCATGAACTAAATCCATGATAGAAGAAGGAATACAGATGACATTGGTTGGGTAACTAGAGGGAGCTGACATAGGGAAAACAGATTGTTCGTGGCTGCATCTTGTGTGGACTGGACTAGCTTCTGAGTTAGCAGAAAACATGTCTTAAAAACTCAGGATATAGAATAAGGAAGAAGAGACAGTTGTCTCAGGGTCAGGGCACTGAGAGAAGAAAACAGTTCTTCACTACGTTAGGAAAGGGCTCTGTCCAAAGACTCCAAGGCCAAACCTAGTCTGGGATTACAATTTCTTGGAAGTCAGAAGTTAAATGTTAAAGCCGGACTCCTTCTATAGGCTCCAGCTTTTATATGGAATTTTATCACAAACCCTCAGCGCTTAATTAGAATCACATCCTTTCTTCCAAGTGGTGACCTAGTTAGTGGTTGATGATTAGACCTCCTGCCCGAGGTGGGGAGACTGGGACCACTTCCTCCCAAGGGTGTTGGTGATAGCAGTGACTAACTTGAGGGCCCTTCTCTGCATTTTCACTGTGTTTGGTTCCATTATCTTCAGACAAAGATAAGTATCCTACTGGATTGTGCGTGGCCCAGCAGAGGCCACTGTTCAGCTCCTCATTTCTCTCCTGTCGCCCTCTCTCCCCAGGAGTCCGAGGGCATCTCCTGCCACTACTGGTCTCTGTTTGATGGCCACGCCGGCTCGGGAGCTGCTGTGGTGGCGTCGCACCTGCTGCAGCACCACATCACCCAGCAGCTACAGGAAATCGTGGAGATCCTGAAGAACTCCGCCATCCTCCCCCCAACCTGCCTAGGGGAGGAGCCAGAGAGCACGCCCGCCCACGGCAGGACCCTAACCCGCGCAGCCTCACTACGTGGAGGCGTGGGGGCCCCCGGCTCCCCTAGCACACCGCCCACACGCTTCTTCACTGAAAAGAAGATCCCCCACGAGTGTTTGGTCATTGGGGCCCTGGAGAGCGCCTTCAAGGAGATGGTATGTACCGTGGACAACCGGCGTAGCTGAAGCCAAAGCTCTCCTGCTAGGAAGGTGTCCCTGAAGTGTGTCTTCTCCGCATGCTCATCTCTCTTCTACAACATGGCTTATTAAAAAGTCACAGCAAGATACGGTGTCTGGAGCGATTGCCAGCAGAAATTAAGACCGCGAGAGAGGACGAGCACAGGGATGCCCTCTGCTTATTAAATGTACACCTTAGCCCTTCTATTTCATAAGACTCCTGTTGACACCAGCTGGTATGGTACAGTTCAGCTTAATTGCAGTGTGAACATGGCTGCCATCTGCTTAACACATATATACATGTTTAGGAAACCATGTTCGGTAAAGCATTTGATAGTACCCTTCCTTTAAAAATGGGCGCAGACTGGTGTAGCATGCACAGTTAATCCCAGCACTTGGAGGCGGAGGCAGGTGAATCTCTATGAGTTTGAAGGCT